>CM044553.2:615000-616740 GCA_024416835.2 Perccottus glenii | reverse complement strand
ACTAATGCTGCATTAACATTAAAACAGGTTTTAGTGGGATTATGTGAATGCTTTAGTGTTGAGGTGAAATCTCTTTAGTTTAGAGTAAACTGTCAATAATAATAATAATAATAATAATAATAATAATAATATCTGTACAAACACTGCACCAATCAACCCATTAATAATCAATAATAATCTGAACAAAACAAGAAACAATTAGTAAACAAAACCTCTTATAGTTGTGCGTTCACAGGAACCGCCTCACTGCCCTTTCACAATAAGAGTCCCACCTTATTTATTTAAGGCAGAGTTTAGTGCTCACGCTGAAGGAGCCGAGACTGACATTTAAAGTGAGATGTTGAAGAGTTTTGTAAATGAACTGCTCTGAAGTGAAGCTCGCAGCTGTTTCCTGTTTCAGAGAGACTGACAGAGGCTTTAAACAGGATTTTAGACAAATTAAGTAGAAATATGTAAAAAAAAATCTGATTTTAGATCTATCTATAGGCTTTGTGCTAGTGTCTGTTTCACAAAAGCTTTCATAAAAAAAATGTTGAGAAGATAAATGTATGTTGTATGAATATGGTCAGTATTAATGAGCTCAGTGTTGGTTTAAGTAACAGTCACATGTGAGAGTCAAACTTAGTGCTTTTATTGTGAAGGGCAGGACAGGAAACCTGTGTTCTTTACTGACCCCGCTCGACACGCTTCTGTTCAGATTTAAGGAACCTTTAACCTTTAACCATTAAACCTTTCTGTTCAGCCTTTAAGAAAACACATCTGAGTGTTCTGTCATCTCTCCTTCAGCTTCCTCCTGTGGATAGAACTTTATGTTAGTTTCTTTTGTGAGTCCAGACGAACCCCGACCCCTGCGACGACCCCGACCCCTCTGATAAACCCTGACCCCTCTGATAAACCCTGACCCTTCTGATAAACCCGACCTCTCTGATAAACCCTGACCCCTCTGATAAACCCGACCCTCCGACGACCCGACCCCTCTGATAAACCCCGACCCTCTGATAAACCCCGACCCCTCTGATAAACCCGACCCCTGCGCGACCCGACCCCTCTGATAAACCCGACCCTCTGATAAGACCCCACCGACGACCCCGACCCCTCTGATAAACCCTGACCCCTCTGATAAACCCGACCCTCTGATAAACCCCGACCCTCTGATAAACCCTGACCCCTCTGATAAACCCGACCCCTCTGATAAACCCGACCCCTCTGATAAACCATGACCCCTCTGACGAACCCTGACCCCAGCGGGACTCGTGTGAAGAAGCAGTGAAGTTCGGTTCATGTGAAACGCACTCATTGTCTCTGAGCCCTGAGGTTCTCCAAAAGTGCTTCTTCTTCGATACCCAAACAAAATGGCGTCACTTCCTGTCTGTACTTATTGCGTCACACCCATTTTTTCAAAATCCCTCCTTCTTCGGTCTGTGAAGGAGGAGAGATGATAAACCTTTTTGATTTGTCTGTAAAAGACCGCCCCATTGGCTCGTCCCTTTGAGTTTTTTATTCTGCGTTCTGATTGGCTGCTGTGAAGGTCCAGTCCAATCAGCTCCGCCTTCCCGAGGACCGTTGTACCCGTGTTTATTGTGAAATTCCCCAAAAAATGGCAAAATAAAAGCTTATTTCTTGTCCATTTCGTACAAATGTCCAGCAGTGCTTTTAAATATTACACTTTTAAATCTTTTCAGACAAAAATCTGTCACAATTATTGCACCATTTTCATTCTGCAACGTTAAAATGAATTTA
>CM044553.2:470000-605000 GCA_024416835.2 Perccottus glenii | reverse complement strand
CCACAAATGTATCAAAAACAAATTGATAACTTTTTTGGCACGTGTCTAGATGATACTCACCAAATTTGGAGCTGTTTAGATGAAAAGCCTTTAGCACAAGGGGTGTAATTTAGGTGGTCACGCATTCCACCCAACATAGTAGATTTTCTGTTGAGTTTACGGTATGGCTGTAATAAACTTTTCTGTTTGCCCTGAGGTGTCCTATGGATGTACCAAGTTTTGTATTTCTACATCGGAAAAATTTACTTTCATTTTCCATAGAACCAATGTATTTTGACTTTTCTAGGGGTCGCCACTGAGTCATTTTTCATATTTTTTTTTCGGGGCCTTCAAATACATAAATTTTTGCCAGGCTTGAAGTCTGGGACCAATAAAAATGACTTTTAGTTGCACGTTTAATGGGTCAAATTGAAAATCATTTTTCAGAAAAATTATAATAAAAAAAAATATACCAAATTATAATAAAAAAAAAATAACTCAAGCAAAAACGACAAGAAAAATGCCTGTCTATTTTACACACATGTGTTTAGGTCATTTTGCCTAAGTTTGGTGTCTGTGGAATGAAGCAGCTATTTTTTGTTGTTTTTTAAAAGAGAGGTTGTATTCTAAGTCGGTTCACATCTTCAATTTAAAATGGCCGCCTTCCTGTGTGTGATAGGGTGTGGTCCCCATTGGCTTTTGTGTTCATAAGCCCATGCTGGATGTGTGTACCAAGTTTCATTTGCCTACAACAAACTAAAATTTTCACTTCCCATTGACTTTTTCCACATATTTGGGACGTTGCTATGGCAACACATTTATAAATAGGGGGTGGTTGTCATTGGCTTTTATGCTCGTCATGACATAAGAGATGTGTGTACCAAATTTCATGTCTCTATGACAAACTAAATTCTTGGGTCCCATTATAAGTTTGTAGGGGGCGCTGGAGAGCCATTTCTAAAGATAACCCTTTTATTTACATATTTTTGTGTTCAGGTCATCAATGTGCACAAACGCCTTTTTGGGTCCGACTCGATCCGAGAAGGCGTTTGAGAGTTAAGAGACATTTTATTTTCACAAAAATGGCCACCTCATTACAGGCTTGCCACACCCACACCCATACCCGATAAGATATCATAAACAAAGTCACAACTTTGGTTGGCACATGTGTCTAGATGATACTCACCAAATTTGGGGCCATTTAAATTAAAACACAATGATTTGCATCTTCTTGCGCAAGGGGTGCGATTTTAGTGGTCAGCGCTTTCACCCCACATGGCGGACTTCCTGTTGAGTTTAGGGTGTGACTGTCATTGACTTTTCTGTTTGCCCTGAGGTGTCCTATGGATATACCAAGTTTAATTTTTCTGCGTTGAAAAAAACTTACTTTCACTTTCCATAGGCCCAATGTATTTTGATTTTGTAGGGGTCGCCACTGAGTCATTTTTCGTTTTTTTTTTTTTCGGCGACTTCAAAAACATAACATTTTCGCCGAGCTTGAAGTCTGGGACCAATAAAAATGACTTTTTGTGCATGTTCACTGGGTCAAATTTAGGATCATTTGGTCACAATAAAGATAAAAAATAAAATAAAATCCGAGCAAAAACAATAGGCCCTCCCGGTCATCACCGGCTCGGGCCTAATTAATCTAGTTTTCACAAGTATTTAGTTTGATTGCCATGAATAGGATTTATAAATGCACAGCCATGAACTTGCTGTATAATGATGATACTATAGCTTACTTAGTAATTGTTATGGGAATTGTATGTGTTTTCATTTAGTGTCTATGTTTTAGTTTAGATATGATTCTTCTGTCTGCTCCATGCTATGACATGCAGGCCATCACCACCTAGGTCGCAGACTGCGTAGGAGTACTACTGGGTATAAAACGACGTGGATTGTTTACCTCTTTAAGCAAAACGCACTATGTACCTTTGATATATCCGTGTATGTTTGCTTCATTCTTGCAAGGAATAAAACCTGGCCTTTCGCTTTTATAATATAATCTGTCTCCGTGTCTCTCTGGATAATATAAGGATATAGAATTCTTTTAACATATAGAATTCTTATAACATTTGGTGCCGTGACCCGGATCTCAATATTCGTTGTTTCTCATACAAAGAGGTGAGCTGACGTGCACGGAAGAAATGCACAAAGAAAGCATTTCTTGTAAGTCCCAAGCTGTGCTGTTAAAGCAGTAAGGGCCAGATATCCCCTCTGTGTGTGTGAACACGATGACGAGATCTGGACTGAAAAAAGAGAAGAGCAGAGCGACGAGAGGACAGAACAGACAGTCTGGCTGCGGAACAACTGGACTATTGGACTGAAAATTCAGGTAAACAGCTGTTTAATTTATTTTTGGTGTGTGTGTGTGTGATTTTGTAATTACCAAAGCTTCCGGAAGTAGTAGTTTTGGAAATCTGGCGTGTGCTGAGCGGGCTACATGTAAGTTTACATCATTAGTTGATGTTTTTCCATGAAGTTGGCCAGCATAGGAGATTCTTAAACGCTGAAAGATCAAGATTCCTTAAATGGTGAGAGCCGCTTTGTCGAGACCCTGCCTATATGGTTAATGGTAAGATTTAAAGCCGAAAAAAGTATGTGTTTTTGATCGAGAACCGAATTGTCAATCTTATGGTGAGGTTTTAAACGGGATATTCTGATGTTAATCTGTGTTAAAGCTTGTTGTCTTGCTGGATTTTAGTTTGATAGATACCTTATGCTTTGTAAGTCTTCAGGTGTTTCTTGAAACGGACTCGCATGCTTAGTTCATTGGCCGTGACAAGTGCGAACTCTATGCACTAGATAGAGCATCTGATTACAAGAAGGGGTATGGGGTCTAAAGAGCTTGTCTAGAGAGCACAAGAATTTGTCTTAGATTAATAATCACGTATCGTAATACGCCACAATCGAGCTGCCTTGCATAGCTAGTATTGTTGGTTTTAATGGTGCGTTTTATTGAACAGAAAACTCGAGTATTGGACCATTATCAGAAACTTACTGAAAACAACAAAAGGTGAGATGAAATGAGTCCAAGTCAATGTGACTATAAAGGCCTGCCTACGTAGTATTGATTCCTGCAGATGAGAAATGAGATTTTAAAAGCCCACGAGAGCTTTTGCTGAAAAATGTTCACTGCTGGTGACGCGGTGAGTGAGGAAAAAAAAGGAAAAAGCCCACTGAAAGTGACGGGGCTTATACTGAGAATGGTTGACCTAAAGAGTTAAAGATAAAGGTGTGTTTGAGAGAATAAATGTGTTATGAATGGGCCATTGTTGGATGAAGAATGAGTCTAATGATGTGAATCAGAACAAAAGTAATGTCTTTTTGTTTAAAGAAAGTTTGAACAACATGAGAGAGAAAGGTAGATTCCATAAGCTATTTTTCTAGTTTGAGAAAAAACAGAGAAGTAGAGAAGAGATTTTGAAAGAAGTACACACATGTACTTCAAAACACTAATCATTTGTATTTTGTTTAAATGTTTCTGGGAGCATCTAGGTCTCGGCTTCCTCCCTCCGCTCGGACAAACAGTGCTCTCTCCATCCTTTATCTGCCCCTCCCACCTGCTCCTTTTCGGCTGAAAAAAGCTGCAGACAGTTACCAGCAGCAGCAACACGGAAGCGGTAAGATAAACGAATTCAGATAAACGTTTATTTGTTTTAAATTTTGATCTATTGAGATTGACCAAAAAGGTATTTGTAAAGTGTGTTTGCAAATTGGATGAAACTTGAAATTAATATGAATGTAATGTATTTCTCTGAGGAAAAATGCACAAATGCCATTGGAGACGAGAGCGAGGTGGAGGGGGGCGTGACAGACGAGAGGGCACTGAGAGGAGGAGGAGGAGGTCGAAACTGGGTCCAGACGAGAGACGAGGATAACTGACCGCTTCAACTAACAGGTCAGGTACATAAACACATAAACACATAAACACACATGTAAATACACACACATAAACACACACAGGTAAATACACACACATAAAGACACAAACACGGACACATGACACACATCTACAGAGGAAAATGTGATTTTGGTTTATGAGAGAAAATAATGAGTATTCTGTTAAAGAACAGAGTTGGTTTTGTATTTTATATGACATGGAAATGTGAACATTAAAGGTTTGAAGAAGTTAAAGATCCAACACTTGGATCCTAAAAGTAGTGATTGATGTTTTGCTAAACAATTTTGTGTATCTATTAGTACGAGACTTAATAGAGGTCCTTAATATCAGTGTGGTTCAAACACACGGTATAACGCCAATAAAAGAATGAAAATGATTACTTTGTAATTGGAAGAATTTAAATATGTGTTTTAAAGTTGAATTGCACAGAGTAAGTTTATAAAGATAATATAATTTTATAGTTGGGCCATAAGCTCACATTTAAAAGTAAACAAGGTTACCAGAATCTAAATAAAGAAAAGAATCATTTATGTATTTCTCTGGTTTGGTTTTGACAAATTGTTGGAGACAGTGGATTCAAAGCAACCACTGTTTTGGATTCACGAGGAATGTTTAAACACAAGATAACATTCTATGCAAGTCAATGTAACAGGGGCTTCACAGCACCCTCCGTTTTGCTCCAAGAGCGAGAAATGTTTTGGGTTTTGTTTTTTTAGCTCCACAGACGGGAGCCTTTACATTAAACAAACTTTTAATGTTGAGAAATATGCTGAGTTAGAAATGTAATAAATATCAAATAAATATTTTTTGACTTCTTATTTAGTAAATCATCGCAGCTTCGTATGAACAGATGTGCGGACAGCTACTTCATGTTCCACTGAGCAGCTGAGTTTTCAGAGAGCATTCCAAGAAGAAGACTTATGTTCAGAACATTTAGTTAATTTTTAGTTCTGAAAGTTAAGTTGCATGTCTTAAAGGCAGTGTTTTTGTATTATTAGGCCCGAGCCGGTGATGACCGGGAGGGCCTATTGTTTTTGCTCGGATTTTTTATTTTATTTTTTTTCTTTTCCACCTATGATCCTAAATTTGACCCAGTGAACATGAACGAAAAGTCATTTTTATTGGTCCCAGCCTTCAAGCCCGGCGAAAAATTTATGTATTTGAAGTCACTAAAAAAATACGAAAAAAATGACTCAGTGGCGACCCTACAAAAGTCAAAATACATTGGGCCTATGGAAAGTGAAAGTAACTTTTTTCCAACGTAGAAAAATGAAACTTGGTACATCCATAGGACACCTCAGGGCAAACAGAAAAGTCAATGAAAGTCACACCCTAAACTTAACAGGAAGTCCGCCATGTGGGGTGAAACGCATGGCCACTAAAATCGCACCCCTTGCGCAGAAAGATGCAAATCATTGTGTTTTAATTTAAATGGCCCCAAATTTGGTGAGTATCATCTAGACCACTGGTTCCCAAAGTGGGGGTCGGGCGGGGGGTCGCAAGATGATTTCCAGAATTTTTTTTTTTTTATGAATTTTTTTTTTTTTTTTTATGAAATTTTTTTTTTTTTTTTTAAAGGTTGTAATGATGCGAGTATACATTTAGGATAATTAAAATAAACTGAAAGTAAAACTTTGTAAAACTTTGTTTGCTCCGATTAATTATGACAGTTAAGTGATGGCTTGTTGCCAAGTGGGCTACATGCATTTAGCGGCGGGCGGGGGGTCGCGGATCGTCAGCAGTCTAATATTGGGGGTCGCGGTCTGAAAAGTTTGGGAACCCCTGATCTAGACACGTGTGCCAACCAAAGTTGTGACTTTTTTTTTGATATCTTATCGGGTATGGGTGTGGCAAGCCTGTAACAAGGTGGCCATTTTTGTGAAAATAAAACGTCTCTTAACTCTCAAACGCCTTCTCGGATCGAGTTGGACCCAAAAAGCCGTTTGTGCACATTCATGACCTGAACACAAAAATATGTAAATAAAAGGGTTATCTTTAGAAATGGCTCTCCAGCGCCCCCTACAAACTTATAATGGGACCCAAGAATTTAGTTTGTCATAGAGACATAAAATTTGGTACACACATCTCTTATGTCATGACGAGCATAAAAGCCAACCACCCCCTATCTATAAATGTGTTGCCATAGCAACGTCCCAAATATTTGGAAAAAGTCAATGGGAAGTGAAAATTTTTGTTTGTCGTAGGCAAATGAAACTTGGTACACAGATTCAGTATGGGCTTATGAACAGAAAAGCCAATGGGGACCACACCCTATCACACACGGGAAGGCGGCCATTTTGAATTGAAAATTGGGTCCGACTTAGAATACACTTCTTTTTTAAAAAACAACAAAAAATAGCTGCTTCATTCCACAGACACCAAACTTGGACAAAATGAGCTTAACACATGTATGTAAAATAGACAAGCGTTTTTCTAGACTTTTTTGCTCGAGTTATTTTTTTTTAATTATAATTTGGTATATATTTTTTTATTATAATTTTTCTGCAAAATGATCCTCAATTTGACCCAGTAAACCAACAACTAAAAGTAATTTTTATTGGTCCCAGCCTTCAAGCCCGGCGAAAACTTTATGTATTTGAAGTCGCCGAAAAAAAAATACGAAAAATGACTCAGTGGCGACCCCTAGAAAAGTCAAAATACATTGGGCCTATGGAAAGTGAAAGTAACTTTTTCCAACGTAGAAAATGAAACTTGGTACATCCATAGGACACCTCAGGCAAACTGAAAAGTTTATTACAGCCATATCGTAAACTCAACAGGAAATCTACTATGTTGGGTGGAATGCGTGACCACCTAAATCGCACTTTGTGCTAAAGGCTTTTCATCTAAACAGCTCCAAAGTTGGTGAATATCATCTAGACACATGTGCCAAAAAAGTTATCAATTTGTTTTTTGATACATTTGTGGCTGTGGTCGTAATGAGTCTGTGAAGAGGCAGCCATTTCTTTGGAAATAAATGCCATTTCCCAATTGCCAGGATCCTTCCTTTAGAGGAGGCCCTCCAGAGCCACGGCTAGAGTCTTAGAAAACTCCTCAGAATCCTTTGGAACTTGTAACCTTGTACTTTTAGACAAGTTATATTTGCATTTTGCCTTTTAAACAGGGGTGCAGCGATTCCTGAGTCATCTCAAATCTCCAGCCAGTACTTTGTTTTTCTCGCCTTAGCCCAAGCATAATCTATTATTTTCAAAGGTTCAGACAGCTCCCAGGAAAACCAGGGATTGTGGAGACCTTTAACTCTAAATTACAAGGTGGTGTAGCAGGCCCCAGCAGTAGCACAGGCCCGGTTATTTGACATTACCGTGAAGTTTACGCTTTAAAGCACGAAATGCAATCCTCCGAGTGCATGTGTCCCCGCGGTCTCAAGAGAGGCGAGGGCCTTTATCGCCGCTTGCGCTTTAATTAGGCCCGAGCCGGTGATGACCGGGAGGGCCTATTGTTTTTGCTCGGATTTTTTTTTTTCTCCTCTTTCTTTTTCTGCACAATGATCCTAAATTTGACCCAGTGAACATGCACGAAAAGTCTTTTTTATTGGTCCAATTTTTCAAGCTCGGCGAAAAATTTAAGTATTTGAAGTCCCCGAAAAAAAAATACAAAAATGACTCAGTGGCGGCCCCTAGAAAAGTCAAAATACATTGGGCCTATGGAAAGTGAAAGTAACTTTTTTCCAACGTAGAAAGATTAAACTTGGTACATCCATAGGACACCGCAGGGCAAAAAGAAAAATCAATGACAGCCACACCCTAAACTCAACAGGAAGTCCGCCATGTGGGGTGAAACGCATGCCACTAAAATCGCACTTTGCGCAGAAAGATGCAAATCATTGTGTTTTAATCTAAATGGCCCCAAATTTGGTGAGTATCATCTAGACACATGTGCCAACCAAAGTTGTAACTTTGTTGTTGATATTTTATCGGGTATGGGTGTGGCAAGCCTGTAACGAGGTGGCCATTTTTGTGAAAATAAAACGCTTTATCTCTCAAACGCCTTTTCGGATCGAGTTGGACCCAAAAAGGCGTTTGTGCACATTCATGACCTGAACACAAAAATATGTAAATAAACGGTTATCTTTAGAAATGGCTCTCCAGCGCCCCCTACAAACTTATAATGGGACCCAAGAATTTAGTTTGTCATAGAGACATAAAATTTGGTACACACATCTCTTATGTCATGACGAGCATAAAAGCCAATGACAACCACCCCTATCTATAAATGTGTTGCCATAGCAACGCCCCAAATATGTGAAAAGTCAATGGGAAGTGAAAATTTTAGTTTGTCGTAGGCAAATGAAACTTGGTACACACATCCACCATGGGCTTATGAACAAAAAAGCCAATGGGGACCACACCCTGTCACCCACGGGAAGGCGGCCATTTTGAATTGAAAATGTGAACCGACTTAGAATACACTCTTTTTTAAAAACAACAAAAATAGCTGCTTCATTCCACAGACACCAAACTTGGGCAAAATGAGCTAAACACATGTGTGTAAAATAGACAGGCATTTTTCTTGTCGTTTTTGCTTGAGTTATTTTTTTTTTATTATAATTTGGTATATTTTTTTTTTATTATAATTTTTCTGAAAAATGATTTTCAATTTGACCCAGTAAACGTGCAACTAAAAGTCATTTTTATTGGTCCCAGACTTCAAGCTCGGCGAAAATGTTATGTATTTGAGGTCCCCGAAAAAAAATTACAAAAAATGACTCAGTGGCGACCCCTAGAAAAGTCAAAATACATTGGGCCTATGGAAAGTGAAAGTGACTTTTTTGCAACGTAGAAAATGAAACTTGGTATATCCATAGGACACCTCAGGGCAAACAGAAAAGTCTATGACAGCCACACCCTACACTCAACAGGAAGTCCGCCATGTGGGGTGAAACGCTGCCACTAAAATCGCACTTGCGCAGAAAGATGCAAATTATTGTGTTTTAATCTAAATGGCCCCAAATTTGGTGAGTATCATCTAGACATGTGCCAACCAAAGTTGTGACTTTGTTTATGATATCTTATCGGGTATGGGTGTGGCAGGCCTGTAACGAGGTGGCCATTTTTGTGAAAATAAAATGTCTCTTAACTCTCAAACACCTTCTCGGATCAAGTTGGACCCCAAAAGGCGCGTGCACATTCATGACCTGAACAAAAAATATGTAAATAAAAGGGTTATCTTTAGAAATGGCTCTCCAGCGCCCCCTACAAACTTATAATGGGACCCAAGAATTTAGTTTGTCATAGAGACATGAAATTTGGTACACACATCTCTTATGTCATGACGAGCATAAAAGCCAATGACAACCACCCCTATCTATAAATGTGTTGCCATAGCAACGCCCCAAATATTTGGAAAAAGTCAATGGGAAGTGAAAATTTTAGTTTGTCGTAGGCAAATGAAACTTGGTACACACATCCAGCATGGGCTTATGAACAAAAAGCCAATGGGGACCACACCCTATCACACACGGAAGGCGGCCATTTTGAATTGAAAATTTGGTCCGACTTAAAATACACCTCTTTTTAAAAGTACACAGAAAAAGCTGCTTCATTCCACAGACACCAAACTTGGGCAAAATGAGCTAAACACATGTATGTAAAATAGACAAGCGTTTTTCTAGACTTTTTGCTCGAGTTATATATTTTTTATTATAATTCGCATATATATTTTTTATCATATTTTTCTGCAAAATGATCCTCAATTTAACCCAGTAAACGCATACAACTAAAAGTCATTTTTATTGGTCCCAGATTTCAAGCCCAGCAAAAATTTATGTATTTGAAGTCCCCGAAAAAAATACGAAAAATGACTCAGTGGCGACCCTAGAAAAGTCAAAATACATCGGGCCAATGGAAAGTGAAAGTAACTTTATTGCAATGTAGAAAAATGAAACTTGGTACATCCATAGCACACCTCAGGTCAAACAGAAAAGTCAATGACAGCCACACTCTAAACTCAACAGGAAGTCCGCCATGTGGGTGAAACGCATGGCCACTAAAATCGCACCTTTGCAAAAAAGATGCAAATCATTGTGTTTTAATCTAAATGGCCCCAAATTTGGTGAGTATCATCTAGACACATGTGCCAACCAAAGTTGTGACTTTGTTGTTGATATCTTATCGGGTATGGGTGTGGCAAGCCTGTAACGAGGTGGCCATTTTTGTGAAAATAAAACGTCTCTTAACTCTCAAACGCCTTCTCGGATCGAGTTGGACCCAAAAAGGCGTTTGTGCACATTCATGACCTGAATACAAAAATATGTAAATAAAAGGGTTATCTTTAGAAATGGCTCTCCAGCGCCCCCTACAAAGTTATAATGGGACCCAAGAATTTAGTTTGTCATAGAGACATGAAATTTGGTACACACATCTCTTATGTCATGACGAGCATAAAAGCCAATGACAACCACCCCCTATCTATAAATGTGTTGCCATCGCAACGTCCCAAATATTTGGAAAAAGTCAATGGGAAGTGAAAATTTTAGTTTGTCGTAGGCAAATGAAACTTGGTACACACATCCAGTATGGGCTTATGAACAAAAGCCAATGGGGACCACACCCTATCACACACGGGAAGGCGGCCATTTTGAATTGAAAATGTGAACCGACTTAAAATACACCTCTTTTTAAAAGTACACAGACAATAGCTGCTTCATTCCACAGACACCAAACTTGGGCAAAAGGAGCTAAACACATGTATGTAAAATAGACAAGCGTTTTTCTAGACTTTTTGCTCGAGTTATATTTTTTTATTATAATTCGGTATATATTTTTTATCATATTTTTCTGCAAAATGATCCTAAATTTGACCCAGTAAACATGCAACTAAAAGTCATTTTTATTGGTCCCAGACTTCAAGCTCGCGAAAAATTTATGTATTTGAAGTCACAAAAAAATATGAAAAATGACTCAGTGGCGACCCTAGAAAAGTCAAAATACATTGGGCCTATGGAAAGTGAAATTAACTTTTTTCCAACGTAGAAAAATGAAACTTGGTACATCCATAGGACACCTCAGGGCAAACAGAAAATGTATTACAGCCATATCGTAAACTCAACAGGAAATCTACTACGTGACCACCTAAATTGCACCCCTTGTGTCTAAAGGCTTTTCATCTAAACAGCTCCAAATTTGGTGAGTATCATCTAGACACGTGGCCAAAAAAATTATCAATTTGTTTTTGATAGATTTGTGGCTGTGGTCGAATGAGTCTGTGAAGAGGCAGCCATTTCTTTGGGAAATAAATGCCATTTCCCAATTGCCAGGATCCTTCCTTTAGAGGAGGCCCTCCAGAGCCACGGCTAGAGTCTTAGAAAACTCCTCAGAATCCTTTACCGTGAAGTTTACGCTTTAGAGCACGACATGCAATCCTCCGAATATATGTGTCCTCGCTGTCTCAAGGGAGGCGAGGGCCTTTATCGCCGCTATGCTTTAATTTTTATTATAATTTTTCTGCAAATGATCCTCAATTTGACCCAGTAAACGAACAACTAAAAGTCATTTTTATTGGTCCCAGACTTCAAGCCCGCAAAAAATTTATGTATTTGAAGTCCCCTAAAAAAAAATACTAAAAATTACTCAGTGGCGGCTCAGAAAAGTCAAAATACATTGGGCCTATGGAAAGTGAAAGTAACTTTTTTCCAACGTAGAAAAATGAAACTTGGTACATCCATAGGACACCTCAGGGCAAACTGAAAAGTTTATTACAGCCATATCGTAAACTCAACAGGAAATCTACTATGTTGGGTGGAATGCGTGACCACCTAAATCGCACCCCTTGTGCTAAAGGCTTTTCATCTAAACAGCTCCAAAGTTGGTGAATATCATCTAGACACATGTGCCAAAAAAGTTATCAATTTGTTTTTTGATACATTTGTGGCTGTGGTCGTAATGAGTCTGTGAAGAGGCAGCCATTTCTTTGGAAATAAATGCCATTTCCCAATTGCCAGGATCCTTCCTTTAGAGGAGGCCCCTCCAGAGCCACGGCTAGAGTCTTAGAAAACTCCTCAGAATCCTTTGGAACTTGTAACCTTGTACTTTTAGACAAGTTATATTTGCATTTTGCCTTTTTAAACAGGGGGGTGCAGCGATTCCTGAGTCATCTCAAATCTCCAGCCAGTACTTTGTTTTGCTCGCCTTAGCCCAAGCATAATCTATTATTTTCAAAGGTTCAGACAGCTCCCAGGAAAACCAGAGATTGTGGAGACCTTTAACTCTAAAGTTAGGTTACAAGGTGGTGTAGCAGGCCCCAGCAGTAGCACAGGCCCGGTTATTTGACATTACCGTGAAGTTTACGCTTTAAAGCACGAAATGCAATCCTCCGAGTGCATGTGTCCCGCGGTCTCAAGGGAGGCGAGGGCCTTTATCGCCGCTATGCTTTAATTAGGCCCGAGCCGGTGATGACCGGGAGGGCCTATTGTTTTTGCTCGGATTTTTTTTTTTTTTCTCCTCTTTCTTTTTCTGCACAATGATCCTAAATTTGACCCAGTGAACATGCACGAAAAGTCATTTTATTGGTCCCAGACTTCAAGCTCGGCTAAAAATTTATGTATTTGAAGTCACTAAAAAATACGAAAAATGACTCAGTGGCGACCCCTACAAAATCAAAATACATTGGGCCTATGGAAAGTGAAAGTAACTTTTTTCCAACGTAGAAAAATGAAACTTGGTATATCCATAGGACACCTCAGGGCAAACAGAAAAGTCAATGACAGTCACACCCTAAACTTAACAGGAAGTCCGCCATGTGGGGTGAAAGGCGCGCCACTAAAATCGCACTTTGCGCAGAAAGATGCAAATCATTGTGTTTTAATCTAAATGGCCCCAAATTTGGTGAGTATCATCTAGACACATGTGCCAACCAAAGTTGTAACTTTGTTGTTGATATCTTATCGGGTATGGGTGTGGCAAGCCTGTAACGAGGTGGCCATTTTTGTGAAAATAAAACGCCTTAACTCTCAAACGCCTTCTCGGATCGAGTTGGACCCAAAAAGGCGTTTGTGCACATTCATGACCTGAACAAAAAATATGTAAATAAAAGGGTTATCTTTAGAAATGGCTCTCCAGCGCCCCTACAAACTTATAATGGACCTAAGAATTTAGTTTGTCATAGAGACATAAAATTTTGTACACACATCTCTTATGTCATGACGAGCATAAAGCCAATGACAACCACCCCTATCTATAAATGTGTTGCCATAGCAACGCCCCAAAAATGTGAAAAAGTCAATGGGAAGTGAAATTTTAGTTTGTTGTAGGCAAATAAAACTTGGTACACACATCCACCATGGGCTTATGAACAAAAAGCCAATGGGGACCACACCCTATCACACACAGGAAGGCGGCCATTTTGAATTGAAAATGTGAACCGACTTAAAAACACCTCTTTTTAAAAGTACACAGAAAAAGCTGCTTCATTCCACAGACACCAAACTTGGGCAAAATGAGCTAAACACATGTATGTAAATAGACAAGTGTTTTTCTAGACTTTTTGCTCGAGTTATATTTTTTTATTATAATTTGGTATATTTTTTTATTATAATTTTTCTGCAAAATGATCCTCAATTTGACCCAGTAAACGTGCAACTAAAAGTCATTTTTATTGGTCCCAGACTTCAAGCTCGAAAAATTTATGTATTTGAAGTCCGAAAAAAATATGAAAATGACTCAGTGGCGAATTTCTACAAAATCAAAATACATTGGGCCTATGGAAAGTGAAAGTAACTTTTTCCAACGTAGAAAAATGAAACTTGGTACATCCATAGGACACCTCAGGGCGAACAGAAAATGTATTACAGCCATATCGTGAAACTTAACAGGAAATCTACTATGTTGGGTGTATGCGTGACCACCTAAATTGCACCCTTGTGTCTAAAGGCTTTTCATCTAAACAGCTCCAAATTTGGTGAGTATCATCTAGACACATGTGCAAAAAAAAGTTATCAATTTGTTTTTTGATAGATTTGTGGCTGTGGTCGTAATGAGTCTGTGAAGAGGCAACTATTGGGAAATAAATGCCATTTCCCAATTGCCAGGATCCTTCTCAACAGAAAATGTTGGGTGGAATACATGACCACCTAAATCGTACACTTTGTGCTAAAGGGTTTTCATCTAAACAGCTCCAAATTTGCTTTAAAGCACGACATGCAATCCTCCGAATATATGTGTCCCCGCGGTCTCAAGGGAGGCGAGGGCCTTTAATTATTATTATTAATTTAATTTAATGTATGCCTTAGTTTTGATACTTTAAAAAGTATTTTGAAAGTAATTAATTTTATTTGTTTTTTCATCTCAGAAAATGCTTTATTTAAAACCCCAAATGAATGGCACTTAAATGCACTTTATTTTTATTGTTCACAGTACAAGTACAGACAGAGAAACAATGGGTAATAACTAAATGTTTCTTTTTGATGTATGCATTGCGTTCTATGCATTTAAAAAAATAAAAATTAAATTTAAAAAAAAAAAAAAAAAAGGAAACTGTTCTTTTTAAGAGACCTAAGAGTCTTATTTTCTCTTGAAAATTTAATATTGCACTTTAATTAAGTAAAAATACATTTTATTCATCCATCCATCCATCCATCTTCTACCGCTTATGCGGGGCCGGGTCGCGGGGGCAGCAGTCTAAGCAGAGACGCCCAGACTTCCCTTTCCCCAGACACTTCCTCCAGCTCTTCCGAGGGGATACGTTCCCAGGCCAGCCGAGAGACATTGTCCCTCCAGCGTGTCCTAGGTCTTCCCCGGGGTCTCCTCCCGGTGGGACATGCCCGGAACACCTCCCTAGGGAGGCGTCCAGGAGGCATCCGAAACAGATGCCCGAGCCACCTCAGCTGGCTCCTCTCAATGTGGAGGAGCAGCGGCTCAACTTTGAGCTCCTCCCGAGTGACCGAGCTCCTTACCTTATCTCTAAGGGAGCGCCCCCCCACCCTGCGGAGAAAGCTCATTTCGGCCGCTTGTATCCGGCTCAGCTCAGCTCCTTCTTCACCACGACAGACCGGTACATCGACCGCATCACTGCAGAAGCTGCACCGATCCGCCTGTCAATCTCACGCTCTCCTTCCTCACTCGTGAACAAGACCCCAAGATACTTGAACTCCTCCACTTGAGGCAGGATCTCTCCACCAACCCGAAGGGGACAAGCCACCCTTTTCCGACTGAGAACCATGGTCTCAGACTTGGAGGTGCTGATCCTCATCCCAGCCGCTTCACACTCGGCTGCAAACCGTCCCAGTGCACACGGAAGGTCCTGGCTTGATGGAGCCAACAGGACCACATCATCTGCAAAAAGCAGAGACGAGATCCTGTGGTCCCCAAACCAGACTCCTCCGGCCCCTGGCTCAGAAATCCTGTCCATAAAGATAATGAACAGGACCGGTGACAAAGGGCAGCCCTGCTGGAGTAACATCCAAACTCCCATAAACCCTCCAGCCCCTGGAGAGGGTATAAAGCTGGTGCAGTGTTCCACGACCGGGACCCTGGCATAGACTTTCCCGGGTTGCCGCCACGACAGGCACCGGAGACTTTACGGCCAAAGCTTCGAGTGGCCGCATCGACAATGGAGGTGGAGAACATGGTCCACTCGGACTCAATGTCTCCAACCTCCCTCGGGATCTGGTCGAAGCTCTGCCGGAGGTGGGAGTTGAAGATCTCTCTGACAGGGGGCTCTGCCAAACGTTTCCAACAGACCCTCACAGTACGTTTGGGCCTGCCGAGTCTGTCCAGCTTTCTCCCCGCCATCGGATCCAACTCACCACCAGGTGGTGATCAGTTGACAGCTCCGCCCCTCTTCACCCGAGTGTCCAAGACATACGGCCGGAGGTCAGCTGAAAAGTCGATCATCGATCTCCGGCCTAGGGTGTCCTGGTGCCACGTGCACTGATGGACACCCTTATGATTGAACATGGTGTTCGTTATGGACAAACTGTGACTAGCACAGAAGTCCAATAACAGAACACCGAAGGCCGGGTACTCTGCACTGCCATTTGTCCCGTAAACACAAACAACAGTGAGAGACCTATCCCCAACCCGGCGCAGGGAAGCGACCCTCTGTTCCCTCGGGTGAACTCCAACACATGGCGGCTGAGCTGGGGGTCTATGAGCAAGCCCACACCAGCCCACCGCCTCTCACCGCAGGCAACTACAGAGTAGTGGAGAGTCCAGCCTCTCTCGAGGATTTGGATTCCAGAGCCCAAGCTGTGCCCGCCCTCGACTGCCACCCAATCCACTTTGCACCGGCCCCTTACGTACGTGTGTGTGTGTGTGTGTGTGTGTGTGTGTGTGTGTGTACCTCCCAGGTGAGACGCAGTCGGCTCAGAGCAGGATTATCTAACCCCAGAACCACAGCCAGGAACGAGAGCAGGTCCTGCTGCTGCTTACACCTGAAAGAACACTCTGTTACACTGTGAGGCCATAATGTAACGCTCCTGTTACACTGTGAGGTCATAACGTAGTGCTCCTGTTACACTGTGAGGCCATAAGGTAATGCTCCTGTTACACTGTGAGGTCATAACGTAACACTCCTGTTACACTGTGAGGTCATAACGTAACGCTCCTGTTTTACTGTGAGGTCATAACGTAACGCTCCTGTTTTACTGTGAGGTCATAACGTAACACTCCTGTTACACTGTGAGGTCATAACGTAACACTCCTGTTACACTGTGAGGTCATAACGTAACACTCCTGTTACACTGTGAGGTCACAACGTAAAGCTCCTGTTACACTGTGAGGTCTTAACGTAACGCTCCTGTTACACTGTGATGTCATAACTTAACGCTTCTGTTACACCGTGAGGTCTTACCGTAACGCTCCTGTTACACCGCGAGGTCTTAACGTAACGCTCCTGTTACACCGTGATGTCATAACGTAACGCTCCTGTTACAGTGCGAGGTCATAACGTAATGCTCCTGTTACACTGCGAGGTCATAACGTAACGCTCCTGTTAAACTGTGATGTCATAACGTAACGCTTCTGTTACACCGTGAGGTCTTAACGTAACGCTCCTGTTACACTGTGATGTCATAACGTAACGCTCCTGTTACACTGCGATGTCATAACGTAACGCTTCTATTACACTGTGATGTCATAACGTAACACTTCTGTTACACCGTGAGGTCTTAACGTAACGCTTTTGTTACACTGCGAGGTCATAACGTAACGCTCCTGTTACACTGTGAGGTCTTAACGTAACGCTTTTGTTACACTGCGAGGTCATAACGTAACGCTCCTGTTACACTGTGAGGTCATAACGTAACGCTCCTGTTACACTGCGATGTCATAACGTAACGCTTCTATTACACTGTGATGTCATAACGTAACACTTCTGTTACACCGTGAGGTCTTAACGTAACGCTTCTGTTACACCGTGAGGTCTTAACGTAACGCTCCTGTTACACTGTGATGTCATAACGTAACGCTCCTGTTACAGTGCGAGGTCATAACGTAACGCTCCTGTTACACTGTGATGTCATAACGTAACGCTCCTGTTACACTGCGATGTCATAACGTAATGCTCCTGTTACACTGTGAGGTCTTAACGTAACACTCCTGTTACACTGTGATGTCATAACGTAACGCTCCTGTTACACTGTGAGGTCTTAACGTAACGCTCCTGTTACACTGTGAGGTCATAACGTAGCAATCCTGTTACACTATGAGGTCTTAACGTAACGCTCCTGTTACAGTGCGAGGTCATAACGTAACGCTCCTGTTACACTGTGATGTCATAACGTAACGCTCCTGTTACACTGCGAGGTCATAACGTAACGCTCCTGTTACACTGTGATGTCATAACGTAACGCTTCTGTTACACCGTGAGGTCTTAACGTAACGCTCCTGTTACACTGTGATGTCATAACGTAACACTTCTGTTACACCGTGAGGTCTTAACGTAACGCTCCTGTTACACCGCGAGGTCATAACGTAACGCTCCTGTTACACTGTGAGGTCTTAACGTAACGCTCCTGTGACACTGCGATGTCATAACGTAACGCTCCTGTTACACTGTGAGGTCTTAACGTAACACTCCTGTTACACTGTGAGGTCTTAACGTAACACTCCTGTTACACTGTGATGTCATAACGTAACGCTCCTGTTACACTGTGATGTCATAACGTAACGCTCCTGTTACACTGTGAGGTCTTAACGTAACGCTCCTGTTACACTGTGAGGTCATAACGTAGCAATCCTGTTACACTATGAGGTCTTAACGTAACGCTCCTGTTACACTGTGAGGTCATAACGTAGCAATCCTGTTACACTGTGAGGTCTTAACGTAACATTCCTGTTACACTGCGAGGTCATACCGTAACACTCCTGCTACGCTGTGAGGTCATAATGTAACGCTCCTGTTACACTGTGAGGTCATAACATAACACCCCTGTTACATTGTGAGGTCATAATGTAACGCTCCTGTTTTACTGTGACGTCATAACGTAACACTGGTTCTGACCTGCTTTTATCAGATTTTACTCACAGCGAGGCGATTTTGATGAACTTGCGTAGCAGCTGGACCCGTTTGGGCAGAGACTGACACTGGAGGATCTCAGTACAAACCCAGCTCTGGACCTCACAGCGCTGCAGTACCAGCTCCAGGTTCAGGGGCGCCACCGAGACTGCTCCCGTGAAAGACGTAACACACAAACTCCACCTGGAACCACAAAGACTGGGTTTAGACCAGGTTACAACAACACAGTCCAAGTTTCTTTTGGATTTGAAAAGGGTTGAGCAGTTACTATGTGGACCACAGCAGATAAAACTAGGGATGCTCCAAGCCGATATTTGTTTTGGGTAATGATGTCAATATTGAATAAAATTCTAGATTGGGTATCGGTGACAATATGCCGATCCGACATAAAATTCCTGGTGGCGATTTAAAGGTTTAAGAAGACGTGGTCCCTTTAACACTTTCTCACTGCAGCTGTGCAGCCCTTGACATTGTGTGTTAGCATTGTGCTCTGTACTCAGGTAATCAAGCTAACAGCATGGAGCGAGCCAGAACGTCCGCGATTTGGAGATTTTTGCACAGAGTCAGTTCAGGAGGTGGATGTGCACAATATCAGCACAATTATAAACTTTGGTCAATGGAAATAGCGTTTTAAATTCACGTTAGAGAAAGGCCATCAGTTGCTTAACGTCTGTGTCTTAACAAGCGCGCAACAAAAACATGTCTGTCTGAGGCTGAGCTGTACTCTCTCCAAATGTAAATGTCTTGTCAACGATGGAGAACAGAGAGAATGTGAGCAGAAGCCTGATATAGAATTCTTATAACAACATACTACGCTAATAAATCTGTGGATTTTTTTCCAGCTGCTTTTGTACTGGATGTGAAATTCCTGTTTGCACTCTTATTTTATATCTACACTTTTCTAATTTGTGCATTTGTTATTTTGATTTACAAGGTTCATGTAGAGTCTGATGCTGTGCACAGGGATGCACACAGTTTATAGATAATTTAGCAAAAAAATATTCAAGTATTGGATTGGTACTCAAATCTAGCCACAGGAGGTCACAGGCCAGTGTACTTTTTGTGCCGTCCCAAGCCCGGGTAAATAGAAAGGGTTGTGTCAGGATCTGATGTAAAACTTCTGCCAAATCCAATCTGTGAATCACTAACATGACTTCCATACCAGATCGGTCGAGGCCCGAGTTAACGACAACCACCATCGGTGCCGTTGACCTACAGGGCACAGGTGGAGACCGTACTACTGTCGAAGAAGGAGAGGAGGAAGGCGTGTCCGTAGACAGAGAGACAATAAGAAAGGCAGGAGTTTAGGACTGAAAGTAGGAACTTGAATGTTGGTACGATGACAGGTAAAGGTAGAGCTGGTAGATATGATGCAGAGGAGGAAAGTCCAGGAGACCAGGTGGAAAGGGAGCAAGGCTAGAAGCATTGGAGCAGGGTTTAAACTGTTCTATCCTGGTGTGGACAGGAAGAGAAATGGAGAGTGATCCTGAAGGAGGAGTTTGAGGTGTGTCAGGTTGATGAGTCTGAAGCTGGAAACTGAAAGTGTGATGTTGAATGTTGTTAGTGCTTATGCTCCACAGAATGGTTATGAACAAGAGGAGAACGGCAGATTCTGGAGCGAGTTTGAGGAAGTGATGTAGTGTTCCCAGAGGTGACAGAGTGGTGACAGATGCAGACTTTAATAGAACTGAAGGGAAAAGTGGAGATTAGGAAGTGATGGGCAGGTTTGGACTTTATGGAAAGGAACCCAGAAGGACAGAGGTTGGTAGATGTTGCTAAAAGTCTGGAGCTGGCTGTGGTGAACCTGTACTTCATTCTTGCAAGAATTAAACCTGGCCATTTCTTTTTTAAATTATAATCTGTCTACATGTCTCTCTGAATATAATAATAATAAAAGGATAAAGACTTCTTATAACATTTGGTGCCGTGACCCGAGTATCAATACCCGCTGTTTCTCGTTCGAAGGGTGGAATACTGACGTGCATGGAAGCAGTACGGGCCAGACCTCCACTCTGTGTGTGTGAAGCACAGTATGTACAGTACTTAAACTTATCGTAGGGGATCGCCAAAGACCGTGCCTAAGAGACCGTCCGCGGGACAATGTAAAAGTATGTGTTTAAATTAGGATCTTTGAAAGATAGTCAATTTCAGATTCACAAGGTCAGATTTTAACAGAATAATGTATTATTGATCTGTGTTTAAGATTGTTGCCTTGTTAGAACTTTGATAGATACCCTATGCTCTGTACGTTTTTATAGAATCCTTGAAACAGAGTTTGCGCTGATCACGTGCGAACTCTATGCGAGAGAGGATAACTATTATTGTGTTCTGGAGAGTGTGTGTGAAAGATACGCCTCCTACAGCTTTTACTGCATGATATAAAATCTCATGTATTGTTTACTTTTACAAACAAACCTCATCCTGTACCACTTGTGACATGTTTGTGCTTTTTGCTTCTTCTTGCAAGAATTAAACCTGGTCATTCATTTTTTTAAATTATACTCTGTCTCTCTGGAGAATAAAGATAAAGAATTCTTATATTGGAATTGGTATCGGAAGGAAAAAAGGTGGATCGAAGCGTCCCTAGATAAAACCAGAGAAAGAACCTGTGTGTAGTGTTTAAAGGCAAACCTCGTGGACGCAGCTGAAAAGCTCCCAGTCGAAGGCCACGAGCTGATTGGCCACCTCCGGCCGACATGTCATGGAGTTTACTGTCTCCAGGCGCCCAGTGGATCTCTCCGGCAGAGGCAGCTGCAAACGCACAGGAAATATTAAGATATGCCACTTTTATTAAAACAAAGCTGATTAAAAAGAGTGTGAAAAACAAAAGTGTCCATGCGTCAATTATGTAATGTTTAAAGCGTTTTCTGTCAGTGCGTCTAAACTGACCCTGGGCTTAGAAGATGCTTAACAATAAAAGAAATAAACATCTGAAAAATCAGCAGAAACAATGTCTCTGCTCGATTCAGATGTGACAAGATAAGACATTTATTTTTGTAAAGCCCAATATCACAGTCGGCTCAAAGGGCTTAACAGATTACACTAGACAACATCCCCTGTTCTTAGACCCTCCATCAGGGTCAGAGGAAAAACTCCCCAAAAAAAAAACTTGACGTGGAACTAGAGTTTCTAAGAACACAACTGGAAAAAAGACATCTAGTCTACATCGGGTCTACAGCAGGTCTACAGCAGGTCTACAGCAGGTCTACAGCAGGTCTACATCGGGTCTACAGCAGGTCTACAGCGGGTCTACAGCGGGTCTACATCGGGTCTACAGCGGGTCTACAGCGGGTCTACATCGGGTCTACAGCAGGTCTACAGCAGGTCTACAGCAGGTCTACATCGGGTCTACAGCGGGTCTACAGCGGGTCTACAGCGGGTCTACAGCGGGTCTACAGCGGGTCTACATCGGGTCTACATCGGGTCTACAGCGGGTCTACAGCGGGTCTACAGCGGGTCTACATCGGGTCTACATCAGGTCTACATCGGGTCTACATCGGGTCTACATCGGGCACATCGGCCCACATCGGGTCTACATCGGGTCTACATCGGGTCTACAGCGGGTCTACATCGGGTCTACATCGGGTCTACAGCGGGTCTACATCGGGTCTACAGCAGGTCTACATCGGGTCTACAGCAGGTCTACAGCAGGTCTACAGCGGGTCTACAGCGGGTCTACATCGGGTCTACAGCAGGTCTACAGCAGGTCTACATCGGGTCTACATCGGGTCTACAGCGGGTCTACAGCGGGTCTACAGCGGGTCTACATCGGGTCTACATCGGGTCTACATCGGGTCTACAGCGGGTCTACATCGGGTCTACAGCGGGTCTACATCGGGTCTACAGCGGGTCTACAGCAGGTCTACATCGGGTCTACATCGGGTCTACATCGGGTCTACAGCAGGTCTACAGCAGGTCTACATCGGGTCTACATCGGGTCTACAGCAGGTCTACATCAGGTCTACAGCGGGTCTACATCGGGTCTACATCGGGTCTACATCGGGTCTACAGCGGGTCTACAGCGGTCTACAGCGGGTCTACAGCGGGTCTACAGCGGGTCTACATCGGGTCTACATCGGGTCTACAGCAGGTCTACAGCAGGTCTACATCGGGTCTACAGCAGGTCTACAGCAGGTCTACAGCAGGTCTACAGCAGGTCTACAGCAGGTCTACAGCAGGTCTACAGCAGGTCTACATCGGGTCTACAGCAGGTCTACAGCAGGTCTACATCGGGTCTACATCGGGTCTACAGCAGGTCTACATCAGGTCTACAGCGGGTCTACATCGGGTCTACATCGGGTCTACATCGGGTCTACAGCGGGTCTACAGCGGGTCTACAGCGGGTCTACAGCGGGTCTACAGCGGGTCTACATCGGGTCTACATCGGGTCTACAGCAGGTCTACAGCAGGTCTACATCGGGTCTACAGCAGGTCTACAGCAGGTCTACAGCAGGTCTACAGCAGGTCTACAGCAGGTCTACATCGGGTCTACAGCAGGTCTACAGCAGGTCTACATCAGGTCTACAGCAGGTCTACATCGGGTCTACAGCAGGTCTACAGCGGGTCTACATCAGGTCTACAGCGGGTCTACAGCGGGTCTACATCGGGTCTACAGCGGGTCTACAGCAGGTCTACAGCAGGTCTACAGCGGGTCTACAGCGGGTCTACATCAGGTCTACAGCAGGTCTACATCGGGTCTACATCGGGTCTACAGCAGGTCTACAGCAGGTCTACAGCAGGTCTACAGCAGGTCTACAGCAGGTCTACAGCAGGTCTACATCAGGTCTACATCAGGTCTACAGCGGGTCTACAGCAGGTCTACAGCAGGTCTACAGCAGGTCTACAGCAGGTCTACATCAGGTCTACAGCAGGTCTACATCAGGTCTACAGCGGGTCTACAGCAGGTCTACAGCAGGTCTACAGCAGGTCTACATCAGGTCTACATCAGGTCTACAGCAGGTCTACAGCGGGTCTAGACCAGTCCTCACCAGAGACTCCAGCTCTGACGGTTCACAGGTGAAAAGGTGAGTGTTGACTCCGAGCGTCGTGAAGACAGCCTCATCAGTCGGACGAAAGACGGCTTTCTCTGGAGACACAGGAAAACCAGGTCAGGACTAGGTCAAAACCGGGTCTAAACCAGGTTGAAACCGGGTCTAAACCAGGTTGAAACCGGGTCTAAACCAGGTTTAAACCGGGTCTAAACCAGGACTAACCTCCGGCTGATGTCACTGCCACCAGGATGAGGTTTCCAGGGAGGACTGGCTGGTCTTCACTGTACTGCAGTTTCTCTCGGACCAGAGCCAGGATCTCTCCAACTCGACAGGAAAGTCTGGACCGGATCGTCACATAGGAGTGGTCCGGAGTGTAGACCCGGCAGAAGACTGACGACCCCACCAGGACCAGAACAGGACCGGAACAGGATCAGAACCAGAACAGGATCAGAACCAGAACAGGACCGGAACAGGACCAGAACAGGACCGGAACCAGAACAGGACCGGAACAGGACCGGAACCAGAACAGGACCGGAACAGGACCAGAACAGGATCAGAACCAGAACAGGACCGGAACAGGACCAGAACAGGACCAGAACAGGACCAGAACCAGAACAGGACCGGAACAGGATCAGAACCAGAACAGGATCAGGACCAGAACAGGACCGGAACAGGACCAGAACAGGATCAGAACCAGAACAGGACCGGAACAGGACCGGAACCAGAACAGGACCGGAACAGGACCGGAACCAGAACAGGACCGGAACAGGACCAGAACAGGATCAGAACCAGAACAGGACCGGAACAGGACCGGAACCAGAACAGGACCGGAACAGGACCAGAACAGGATCAGAACCAGAACAGGACCGGAACAGGACCGGAAGCAGAACAGGACCGGAACAGGACCAGAACAGGATCAGAACCAGAACAGGACCAGAACAGGACCAGAACAGGACCAGAACCAGAGCAGGACCGGAACAGGACCAGAACAGGACCAGAACCAGAACAGGACCGGAACAGAGAAAGGAAATACTAATTAACTAATGTACAAATGTAAAAAAAATGTAAACTATGTAATTAATTACAAAATAAACACGAACAGACTCTAGATTTTGATTTAAACAGGTTTTAGTTGGATTTGAACAGGTTTTAGATGGATTTGAACAGGTTTCAGTTGGATTTGAACAGGTTTTAGTTGGTTTTGAGCAGGTTTTAGTTGGTTTTGAGCAGGTTTTAGTTGGTTTTGAGCAGGTTTTAGTTGGTTTTGAGCAGGTTTTAGATGGATTTGAACAGGTTTTAGTTGGATTTGAACAGGTTTTAGTTGGTTTTGAACACGTTTTAGATGGATTTGAACAGGTTTTAGTTGGTTTTGAGCAGGCTTTAGTTGGATGTGAACAGGTTTTAGTTGGATGTGAACAGGTTTTAGTTGGATTTGAACAGGTTTTAGATGGATTTGAACAGGTTTTAGTTGGGTTTGAGCAGGTTTTAGTTGGATTTGAACAGGTTTTAGTTGGGTTTGAACAGGTTTTAGTTGGATGTGAACAGGTTTTAGTTGGATGTGAACAGGTTTTAGATGGATTTGAACAGGTTTTAGATGGATTTGAACAGGTTTTAGATGGATTTGAGCAGGTTTCAGTTGGATTTGAGCAGGCTTTAGTTGGATGTGAACAGGTTTTAGTTGGATGTGAACAGGTTTTAGATGGATGTGAACAGGTTTTAGTTGGGTTTGAGCAGGTTTTAGATGGATGTGAACAGGTTTTAGATGGATTTGAACAGGTTTTAGTTGGGTTTGAGCAGGTTTTAGATGGATTTGAACAGGTTTTAGTTGGGTTTGAACAGGTTTTAGTTGGATTTGAACAGGATTTAGATGGATTTGAACAGGTTTTAGATGGATTTGAGCAGGTTTTAGATGGATTTGAACAGGTTTTAGATGGATTTGAGCAGGTTTTAGATGGATGTGAACAGGTTTTTTGAGCAGGTTTTAGTTGGTTTTGAGCAGGTTTTAGTAGGATTTGACTACAGGACAGTGAACATTCCCTGTACTCCTGGACTCACGGCTCCCTCTAGTGGCCAACAGTGGTTGTGCCAGCTCAGTGTAACGTGTGGTGAATAAAAGCAGCAGTACAGAAGTGTCGTACTTTCGTCAGAGCCCCTGAAGGCCTCTCGGGGCTGGAGGCAGGCGTCGATCTGTCTGAAGTGTCTGAACAGAGGCCGCACCTGCTTCTTACGGCTCTCCTTCTCCTCCTCAGTCCTGGAACAGAAAACAGGGTTAAGTCTGGACACGTCCGACTGAAGCAGGGCTCTACAGCAGAACAGGAAATAGATCCTAATGGCCACACAAAAAGATATTTAGAAGACGTTTCATGACAAGGGTTCAAGGGAAAATCCTAGAGTAAACCTCTTCTTCTTCTGGTGCTTCAAACCCTAATGTCACCACATTATTTATCTGCTCCTTCAGTAATGATGTCACAGAACCTACAACGGAGCTTTAGGAGTCACTGTAGAGCACTGACTTTTCAGAATTCTATTAAAAACAAAAAGATATTTAGAAGACGTTTCATGACAAGGGTTCAAGGGAAAATCCTAGAGTAAACCTCTTCTTCTTCTGGTGCTTCAAACCCTAATGTCACCACATTATTTATCTGCTCCTTCAGTAATGATGTCACAGAACCTACAACGGAGCTTTAGGAGTCACTGTAGAGCACTGACTTTTCAGAATTCTATTAAAAAACCTTAGACTTCCAGCTCTGACTGCTCTGCTCCGACAGTTCACACTCGACAGGAGACCATCAGGATCATCACCAGGAACATTACTTCTGTTACACAACTCAAAAAGTGCACAAACAGTTTCTGCTCGACCTGTGACCTCTGACGGTCTCGGTGGATGTGTTGAGGCTGTGATGTTTCTAACATGTAACTAAGTCAGGCCTGATTAAATGATCAATCTTTCCTGTTCAAGAAATGTAATGCAGTGGGTGTCTAAAAGGTTCACTACCGCCACCTGCTGGGTTTGTGTGGAAACAGTGTAAAGCTCTACATCAGGGGTCTTCAAGTGAAATCAGTCGAAGTCTGCTTAGTTAACTTTCATCACTGTGAGAACTCCGGAAAATTTAAACTGAAGGATATGTGTTTAAATATAATTTATTAAAGTAAAGTCTATAAAGTTTATTCCACACCTACAGCCTTTTCAACAATCTGTTTCCATGAGGAGGATGTTTGAGTGTTTAGTTTTTCACAGACAAAAGGAGAATAATACAAACTCAAAAGAGGCCAAAACTAAGGTTCAGAACCTGGTTGTTTGACAACAGCCTGGAATCCTGCATATTAAGTCTTTAATACTCCTTCATTAATGTGTGAGAATATTCAAAATACAAACCCATCTAATCAAGCCAAAACATATTTGTTAATCAAATAAGACAAAGTCATAATTCAGTCATAATTCATCTCTTCCTGTTGTCTTTCCTCTTGAAACAACAGCACAAAGGAAAATGCACTGAGCATTTCTTTAGCAATAGTTGTTGTTAATAATTTAACTGTTACTGTTTAATTTACAGGTTCATCTTTAAACTTGTTCAAAATCAAAAAACACAGATTTATTTCCTGTGTTTTCCTCGTGTGGGCTCACATTTGAATCAAAGGCTTATGATGAGTTCTGTTCAGTATTTAGGATTCACACAGAAACACTCGTCTTGCGGTCCATACTCTGCCCCAGTTCTCACCAAATCTTCACCAGCGACATCGTCCACTTTAAAAATCCCACTGCAGTGTCCAAGGCCTGTTGACTCTTTCAGATTCCCTGCAGTTCTTCTAGTCCTCACTAGAAACCCCTGCTCCATTTAAAGAGAGTTGTTCTAATTTGACAAAGATGGCTACTTTGACTCTTGACTCTGGCCTACATTTCAACATCACTGTCCTTTCATTCAGGAAAAGCAGCAGTAGGGCTAAGACCAGGACAGACACAACACTAAAATCAGGGAGGTGCTTTAAAGTCTTACGGGCAGTGCAGGATCTCGGTCCACCTCTGCAGCTTCAGGACGTCCTCCACCAGCTCCGGGAACCTGCTGAGCTCCTGCACCGCGCTCACGTACAGCTCCTGGACCAGGCACACACACAACTTCATTTATTTCACCATTGACTTCTGCACCACCCAAACACTTAAAAAATACAGTGTTTCTGAAACTCTTGTGAAAGACTCCTTTTCCCAGAATGCCCTGCGGTGTGTACCTTGGGGAAGCTGTTGCTGCGCTCTCCTTCCTCCTGCAGCAGCTCTCTGTACGTGTCCAGATACCGAAAGGCCACGCTCAGAACGGCCTGTTTCCTCTGGACCGCATCTTCAACCTCCTCCTCCTCGTCCTGTCCACTCAAGGGCCCGTCGCTCAGGGGCCCGTCCCTCAGGGGCCCGTCCCTCAGGGGCCCGTTGCGTTTATTGGGCTCCAGACAAAACCTGAGGCTGTGTTAAGGCTTACCAAGGATTCAGTTGGATTTGAACAGGTTTCAGTTGGATTTGAACAGGTTTCAGTTGGATTTGAACAGGTTTCAGTTGGATTTGAACAGGTTTCAGTTGGATTTGAACAGGTTTCAGTTGGATTTAAACAATTTTAGTTGGATTTAAACAGGTTTTAGTTGGATTTAAACAGGTTTTAGTTGGAATTGAACAGGTTTTAGTTGGATTTAAGCAGGTTTTAGTTGAATTTAAACAGGTTTTAGTTGGATTTAAACAGGTTTTAGTTGGATTTAGACAGGTTTCAGTTGGATTTGAACAGGTTTAGGTTGGATTTAAACAGGTTTTAATTGGATTTAAACAGGTTTTAGTTGGATTTGAGCAGGTTTTAGTTGGATTTAGACAGGTTTTAGTTGGATTTAGACAGGTTTTAGTTGGATTTAAACAGGTTTTAGTTGGATTTAAACAGGTTTTAGTTGGATTTAAACAGATTTTAGTTGGATTTGAACAGGTTTTAGTTGGATTTGAACAGGTTTTAGTGTATTGTTGCTGTACAAACGTTTCCACTCAGCTGGACTTTTGAATTGAATATGTAATTAATAGATAAATAATTGTGTGAAAATAATTTAATGCAGCTGACCTGATGTTTCACATTTGAACTTTTGACCTGTTGAAGACCTGGTGAAGACCTGGTGAAGACCTGGTGAAGACCGGCCTGTGATGACTAGTGGACACATGAGTGTTTTTAGTTCTGTTGTGGAGTGCATTCTGGTTGGTATCATGAACAGGTCCATCCAACAGATTATCGGTAAATACATAAAGTAATCTACTGGCTCTGTTCTCTCAACATTCACCTTTACTCCTGTAGAAACTGGTGGGCTTTAGTTTTCCAGACATTTCTTTGTGATGGTACGTCCAGAGCTCCTTCAGGATCCTCAAACCCTCGGCTACTGTCGACTAATCCTGATCCTTCTTCTAGTTTGACATTCTTCTTCATCACCGGCATCAGCCTCATTTGTCTCACATGTGCTGCACTACCCTGTAGGCCTTTGTACCACCTGCTGCAGATAAACTACCCTGTAGGCCTTTGAACCACCTGCTGCAGATAAATTATCCTGTAGGCCTTTGTACCACCTGCTGCAGATAAACTATCCTGTAGGCCTTTGTACCACCTGCTGCAGATAAACTATCCTGTAGGCCTTTGAACCACCTGCTGCAGATAAATTATCCTGTAGGCCTTTGTACCACCTGCTGCAGATAAACTATCCTGTAGGCCTTTGTACCACCTGCTGCAGATAAACTATCCTGTAGGCCTTTGTACCACCTGCTGCAGATAAACTATCCTGTAGGCCTTTGTACCACCTGCTGCAGATAAACTACCCTGTAGGCCTTAGTACAACCTGCTGCAGATAAACTATCCTGTAGGCCTTTATACCACCTGCTGCAGATAAACTACCCTGTAGGCCTTTGAACCACCTGCTGCAGATAAACTATCCTGTAGGCCTTTGTACCACCTGCTGCAGATAAATGATCCTGTAGGCTTTTGTACCACCTGCTGCAGATAAACTACCCTGTAGGCCTTTGTACCACCTGCTGCAGATAAACTACCCTGTAGGCCTTTGTACCACCTGCTGCAGATAAACTATCCTGTAGGCCTTTGTACCACCTGCTGCAGATAAACTACCCTGTAGGCTTTTGTACCACCTGCTGCAGATAAACTACCCTGTAGGCCTTTGTACCACCTGCTGCAGATAAACTACCCTGTAGGCCTTTGTACCACCTGCTGCAGATAAACTATCCTGTAGGCCTTTGTACCACCTGCTGCAGATAAACTATCCTGTAGGCCTTTGAACCACCTGCTGCAGATAAATTATCCTGTAGGCCTTTGTACCACCTGCTGCAGATAAATTATCCTGTAGGCCTTTGTACCACCTGCTGCAGATAAACTATCCTGTAGGCCTTTGTACCACCTGCTGCAGATAAACTATCCTGTAGGCCTTTGTACCACCTGCTGCAGATAAATTATCCTGTAGGCCTTTGTACCACCTGCTGCAGATAAACTATCCTGTAGGCCTTTATACCACCTGCTGCAGATAAACTACCCTGTAGGCCTTTGAACCACCTGCTGCAGATAAACTATCCTGTAGGCCTTTGTACCACCTGCTGCAGATAAATGATCCTGTAGGCTTTTGTACCACCTGCTGCAGATAAACTACCCTGTAGGCCTTTGTACCACCTGCTGCAGATAAACTATCCTGTAGGCTTTTGTACCACCTGCTGCAGATAAACTACCCTGTAGGCCTTGTACCACCTGCTGCAGATAAACTACCCTGTAGGCCTTTGTACCACCTGCTGCAGATAAACTACCCTGTAGGCCTTTGTACCACCTGCTGCAGATAAACTACCCTGTAGGCCTTTGTACCACCTGCTGCAGATAAACTATCCTGTAGGCTTTTGTACCACCTGCTGCAGATAAACTATCCTGTAGGCCTTTGAACCACCTGCTGCAGATAAACTATCCTGTAGGCTTTTGTACCACCTGCAGCAGATAAACTACCCTGTAGGCCTTTGTACCACCTGCTGCAGATAAACTACCCTGTAGGCCTTTGTACCACCTGCTGCAGATAAACTACCCTGTAGGCCTTTGAACCACCTGCTGCAGATAAACTACCCTGTAGGCCTTTGTACCACCTGCTGCAGATAAACTATCCTGTAGGCCTTTGAACCACCTGCTGCAGATAAACTATCCTGTAGGCTTTTGTACCACCTGCAGCAGATAAACTACCCTGTAGGCCTTTGTACCACCTGCTGCAGATAAACTCCAGAAAATATCACACACTAATTGTTACTCACATTATGGAACAAATACGCAAAAAAAAAGTTTTTGTTTTAAAAAACACTCTTCATTAGATTCTAAAACAAAACTCAGTTGGCTGACATAAACCTGCTCTGCAGAGGTGTCCAGGTGAGTGGACACGTGATTATAAAATAAAGCTTTAGAAAGATTCTAAAGATATTCCTTGTACAACATTTCTGACTTCCTGTCGGCCATCTTGGATTTAAAAGTGAAAATAGTTTGCACACGACTGGCCAATAGGTGGCAGTGTCTGGGATCCACAGTTGGCTCAAACGTAACAACAGGTGTGTCTGGATCACAGACACGACACTGACTGAAACTCTTAATGACACGCTGATTGAACTGTTTCTGAATTGTTTCAAAGTATTAAGTTTGAATTAAGATAAATCCATCTCATCTCCAGTTAATTTTAATAATGTGTTCTCCATCTTTGATAAAAGCCTGAACAGTCTTGGATTTAGGGCCTTTCTCCAGGAGCCTTCCTCAGGGCGACTCTGGAGGAAAGCAGCTGAAGGTGTGGTCCCGCTCCAAGGACTGACAAAATACCCAGGATGCATCTGTGGATCTTTCATGGCCTTTCCTACCTACAATGCACTGCAAGTGTTTTGAAAACAAAGCGGAAGAAGAGGAAGTGCGGCTTAAAGCGGAAAATTTTCTGTTTAAATACAAGGGTTTTCTGTTTTATTTTGAAAACATTTGCACAATAAACTGCACAGTTCAGTTTTCTTTTGCGTTAGTCAATTTTTATCACCGTTGTCATGTTGCTGATCAATGCATCGGCTTTTTGAGTCACTCTTCACGCACAGCTGCTCTCCTTTTACAAAAAATACATATGACTTAAAAAAATGAAGTAAATATCAGCGAATGGAACTGTTTTCATGAGCCATGGATCTGTTCCAGAAACAAACACTTTTAAACTCTCGAGAGGTTCTGTATAAAGTCAGGCTCAGACCTGTCGAGGCCTGCCCAGGAATAACTCAGACACAAACGAGTATTAGGCCCGTGCACGCCCACGCATGTGCACGAGGAGGGTGCACGAGGGAAGGATACTGCTGCAGAAGAACCTGCTGGAACCTGTCGGCCGTCAGGAAGATCGGGTGAGTCAGCATAAAGTCGTCCAGCAGCATCTCTGAAACAAACAAACCGATCAGAACCAGTTCTAAACCAGGTCTAAACCAGGACTAAACCAGGACTAAACCAGGTCTAAACCAGGTCCAAACCAGGACTAAACCAGGTCTAAAGCAGGTCCAAACCAGGACTAAACCAGGACTAAAGCTGGACACAACAGTTTTTTTCAGCCCCCTAAAAGATACCCTAAAAGATACCCAAAAACAGATCAAAACCAAGGTTTACTTCAAAACGACAGATACACATGCCCTTCTTCATAAATCGAGCTATCACCCCAAACACACCTTCTCTGGAATAATAAAATCACAGCTCATCAGATTTCATCGCATCTGTTCAAATACCACAGACTTCAACCAGGCTACTTCAACCCTGTTCTCTGCTCTGCGTAAGCGTGGCTATTCAAAAAGATTTCTACGTCACCTAAAATACCAAACCATGGCCTCCTTACTCCCACTCGCCCGAAAGAGGCCGACTTTCACCCCTGGTCCAAGAAGAATTGTCTACACTAACCGCCACCCCTATCTCCCAATCCTCCCTTTCCCTACCCTAACCAGGGTTTGAATCCTCCCTCCAGTCCCTGTCGATACTGCCCTTGCCCCCTACCCTAACCAGGGTTTGAATCCCTACCCTCCAGGCTCTGTAGACACGCAGATACAGAACTTGCGTATTCTTCCGTTTATCACCACATTCTCCCACACAATCTTAAACCTACACAAAACAATTAAACAGTCCTTCACACACCTACAACAAGACTACCAGCCATTCTGTCAATACCGCATTGTCTCTGCCTTCAGACGCAATAAAAACCTTCAAGATTATCTGGTCAAATCATGTTACAAAGAACACAGGCACAATCCCAACCCCATCAACCAGTTTTACAAAAAGCGCAAATTCATTCATAACCCTCATAGCAACACTGGTCTGCCAGTCCCCGTTACACTCTCACTACAAACATCCAACACAGTTTATGTCATCACCTGCACCTTCTGCAATAAGCACTACATAGGAGAAACCAAACATACAATTCAAACCCGGCTAAAACAACACCTGTACAATATTAGGGAAGGTCGACAGAACACATCTCTGGTCACACACTTCCTCATCCATCCCACAACTAACCTGATCATCACCGAGTCGAGCACAACGACCACTGGACCATAGGCCAGAGGAAGAGAGCAGAACGAATCTGGATACAAAACCTGGCCACACTAGCCCCTAGAGGCCTAAATGACAAGTAATCAATAACACAAAACCCCAACCACCCCCCCTCCCTTTACTGTATTTTGTTATTTTAATTTTTTTATTTTTTTTTTTATTTACTTTTTCTCCCATAACCTCAATATTTCCTAACCTTAACCATTACCCATCCCTAACCTTAACCATCACCCATCCCTAACCTTAACCATCACCCATCCTTAACCATCACCCATCCTTAACCATCACCTACCCATCCCTAACCTTAACCATTACCCATCCCTAACCTTAACCGTTACCCATCCCTAACCTTAACCATTACCCATCCCTAACCTTAACCATTACCCATCCCTAACCTTTGCCCATAAAACACTTTCTCCACCAGGTCCACACCTGTCTCTGATTTGAGTAGAACCTGAACCACTCTCCAGTATTGCCACCTTTTCACTGACATGTTCTCCGACTATACCTCCTCAGTAAAACCATTGTGTATATTGTAAATAACTTGTGTTTTGGTGTGTTTTTTTTAATAATTATTGCTCATGTTATTTAATATTTTTAATGTTTATTTATTGTATGAAGCAATCTTCCTTATAGCACTTATTACTGAATCTAAAAACTAGACGCACTTACCTGAGGCATGTTATAGTAATGTCAGTGGACCTGGCTCTATGGAGAGGGATCTAATCTTCTACTCATATGTACAACAGCATACACCCAGACACAGACCTACAGGGACAGCACATTAGCGGGAATCCATGGATCAAGTCTCGGACAATGGTTTGACTAACTGTGTGATTACTAACAAGGTTTTATTTTTACTAACTTTTATTTTATTAATTGATCTGATATTTCCTATTAAGCACTTGACTGATAGCACTTAAACAGCACCAAGACTGCACTATGGATGACCTGCTTTATGCCCCCCCCAGTAGGCCTGTGCTAAACAAAAAAACACACACCAGTAAAAAATGCCTCTCCTCTGGCCTCTGGTGGTAAAATTCAGGCAGGATTTGACTGGACCCCCAGGTGACCTACAGGTTTTCTTCCTCTATTCATCAGGTCAGTAGGCCCGTGCACTATATCCTTAACTAGGAATTTTTTTCAAATAGAGCCCTAATCCCCAACAGGACTAAAGCAGGTCTAAACCAGGTCTAAACCAGGTCTAAACCAGGTCTAAACCAGGTCTAAACCAGGTCTAAACCAGGACTAAACCAGGTCTAAACCAGGACTAAACCAGGTCTAAAGCAGGTCTAAAGCAGGTCTAAACCAGGTCTAAACCAGGTCTAAACCAGGACTAAAGCAGGTCTAAACCAGGTCTAAACCAGGTCCAAACCAGGACTAAACCAGGTCTAAACCAGGACTAAACCAGATCTAAACCAGGACTAAACCAGGTCTAAACCAGGACTAAAGCAGGTCTAAACCAGGTCTAAACCAGGTCCAAACCAGGTCTAAACCAGGTCTAAACCAGGTCTAAACCAGGTCTAAACCAGGTCTAAACCAGGTCTAAACCAGGACTAAAGCAGGTCTAAACCAGGACTAAACCAGGACTAAACCAGGTCTAAACCAGGTCTAAACCAGGTCTAAACCAGGTCTAAACCAGGTCTAAACCAGGACTAAACCAGGTCTAAACCAGGTCTAAACCAGATCTAAACCAGGTCTAAACCAGGACTAAACCAGGACTAAACCAGGACTAAACCAGGTCTAAACCAGGACTAAACCTGGTCTAAACCAGGACTAAACCAGATCTAAACCAGATCTAAACCAGGACTAAACCAGGTCTAAACCAGGTCTAAACCAGGTCTAAACCAGGTCTAAACCAGGACTAAACCAGGTCTAAACCAGGTCTAAATCAGGTCTAAACCAGGACTAAACCAGGACTAAACCAGGTCTAAACCAGGTCTAAATCAGGTCTAAACCAGGACTAAACCAGATCTAAACCAGGACTAAACCAGGACTAAACCAGGTCTAAACCAGGTCTAAATCAGGTCTAAACCAGGACTAAACCAGATCTAAACCAGGACTAAACCAGGTCTAAACCAGGTCTAAACCAGGACTAAACCAGGTCTAAACCAGGTCTAAATCAGGTCTAAACCAGGACTAAACCAGGTCTAAACCAGGACTAAACCAGGTCTAAACCAGGACTAAACCAGTTCTAAACTAGGTCTAAACCAGGTCTAAACCAGGTCTAAACCAGGACTAAACCAGGACTAAACCAGGACTAAACCAGGACTAAAGCAGGACTAAAGCAGGACTAAACCAGGTCTAAACCAGGTCTAAACCAGGTCTAAACCAGGTCTAAACCAGGTCTAAAGCAGGTCTAAACCAGGTCTAAACCAGGACTAAACCAGGTCTAAACCAGGACTAAACCAGGTCTAAACCAGGTCTAAAGCAGGTCTAAACCAGGTCTAAACCAGGACTAAACCAGGTCTAAACCAGGACTAAACCAGGTCTAAACCAGGTCTAAAGCAGGTCTAAACCAGGTCTAAACCAGGACTAAACCAGGACTAAACCAGGACTAAACCAGGTCTAAACCAGGTCTAAAGCAGGTCTAAACCAGGTCTAAACCAGGTCTAAACCAGGACTAAACCAGGACTAAACCAGGTCTAAAGCAGGTCTAAACCAGGTCTAAACCAGGACTAAACCAGGTCTAAACCAGGACTAAACCAGGTCTAAACCAGGTCTATACCAGGTCTATACCAGGACTAAACCAGGACTAAACCAGGTCTAAACCAGGACTAAACCAGGTCTAAACCAGGTCTAAACCAGGTCAAAACCAGGACTAAACCAGGACTAAACCAGGTCTAAACCAGTACTAAACCAGGTCTAACCCAGGTCTAACCCAGGACTAAACCAGGTCTAAACCAGGTCTAAACCAGGTCTAAACCAGATCTAAACCAGGACTAAACCAGGTCTAAACCAGGACTAAACCAGGACTAAACCAGGACTAAACCAGGTCTAACCCAGGTCTAAACCAGGTCTAAACCAGGACTAAACCAGGACTAAACCAGGTCTAAACCAGGACTAAACCAGGTCTAAACCAGATCTAAACCAGGTCTAAACCAGGACTAAACCAGGTCTAAACCAGGACTAAACCAGGTCTAAACCAGGTCTAAACCAGGACCAGGTTTAACAGAACAAAGGGTAACTGTGTGAGAACAGGAAGTACCAGTTGGTTGTTGCTATGGAAACCACTCAGCCTCCATCCCATAATACTCTAACAGCTGCCTTTAGGGAAACAGGGTTATATAAGAGTCTGGTCTGGACCTGTTCAAATCCAACTAAAACCTGTTCAAATCCATCTAAACCAGGACTAAACGACACACAGTGTGTTCAGAGCTGTACATATTTATGAATGAATAACACATTTTAAAGTATATGATAATCATTAATCAATACAAACTTCAGGCTTTAACCACATGTCTCTGCAGAGATCAGCAGACTCATCACTAAACTTCAGGAACTGGTGCACAAAAACAGGCAAACTCATCTTTTACTCTCAGTTCTCATGTCTGTGAAGGTTCTCAGTCATCCAGGTCATCTTGAAAAAATGGTTGAAGTAAAAACATCTGGACTCAGTTTTGTCTCTAATTCCAAGAGACTTTATCAATTCTGAGTTTAACTGTACGAGAGCTGAGCTTTATCTCCAGAGGGAGGGGCTTGACCTGAAACTAAATCTGATTGGATCAGACTGTTCTGTCCTTTCTCTTTGAGGTGGAGGTGGACTGCAGACTCAGGTCCTCCAGGATTGGCTCTTCTGTGCTCATACATCCTCTTGTGAAGCTGTTGTTGTTTTTTTGTTTTTTTAACCTTTATTTAACCAGATTAAAAAAAAAAAAAAAAAAACATAACTGTCACTGCACTCTTCACTGAACTGCATAAACTACAATACTCTGTTTGTGGGGTCTTTTGATGCAGAGTGTTCCCAGGTTAGGGTTACCCTAACCCTAACGCAGTTTAGTTTCAGGTTAAACTCCTCCCTCTAGAGATAAAGCTCAGCTCTTTTACTTGTTGATCTAACAATTCACCTTGAAAACTGAGTCCAGACGCTTTTGCTTGAACCTTTTCATCTCACTTCTCATTTTTTCCAGGAAACTTCTTGTCCAAACTCCACTGAGCCCCCACACATTAGCCCTGACATCACTCAAGGATATTACCCACAATCCCTTTCACTGTGACGCTTCAAACAGATGGGGCTTTTGTCTCCAAACAAACAAAACACAACAAGCCAAAACCAAAACATTTGAAAGCATCAGAGTAAGGCCTGGAGCTGATTGGACGAAGCTTCTGTCACCTCCTCATTTTATCCAATCAGAGCAGAGCCCTAAACCTGGTCTGAACCTGCAGCAGGAGAGAGCTCTTAAGGAGAAAGTGTGTTGCCGTGGTTACCGGTGGTGGAAGCATGGCGTTGGCGAGTTGCTCTGTCCAATACGGCAAGGGTCAGGTTCATGGGAGTGTCGGTCTGGATCACAGGGCCTACTCCTCCTCCAGGACCAGGGCCAGAACCAGGACCCTGCTCTGGAGCCACACTAGCCTCAGAACTCTGCTCGTCACTGGACAGAGACGGACTCCGCAAGTCCCCAGAACCAAGACCGGGGCCAGGAACGGGCAGGGGCTGTTAGTGCTGGGGGATGGCACACTGGGACCTGTCGCTGAAGGCCACGATGGAGGATCCTCACTGTCAGGACTGAGAAAAACAGTCAAGATCAAGGTTAGATCAAGACTAAAACAGGACTTAACATATAAAGGCCAGTTCTTTGGATGGATTAATCATGTGCAGAAGCAGAAAAAAATCATTTTTTCAGAGAAAAGTGAAAGACACAGAGATGAATCTGGAGCAAAAATCTCCGCCCTACGACTTGCTGCAGACCCACTTGGATCAGACGAGCTCTGAGGATTCTGTTCAGACAAAAAGACACAAAATAAAACTCATCTGTTCCTCGAGTCAGGCGGGACTGTGGCAGGACTGTAATGGGACTGTAACTGGACTGTAATGGGACTGTGACAGGACTGTAACTGGACTGTGACTGGACTGTATCTGGACTGTAACGGGACTGTGACGGGACTGTGACAGGACTGTACGGACTGTGCGGGACTGTGGCCGGACTGTGACGGGACTGTGACGGGACTGTGGCGGGACTGTAAGCGGACTGTGGCGGACTGTGGCGGACTGTGACGGGACTGTGGCGGGACTGTGACGGGACTGTGACGGGACTGTGACGGGACTGTGACGGGACTGTGGCGGGACTGTGACGGGACTGTGACAGGACTGTTACGGGACTGTAACGAGACTGTGACGGGACTGTATCTGGACTGTAACGGGACTGTGACGGGACTGTGACGGGACTGTAATTGGACTGTAACGGGACTGTGACAGGACTGTAACTGGACTGTAACGGGACTGTAACGGGACTGTGACGGGACTGTGACTGGACTGTGACTGGACTGTGACTGGACTGTGACTGGACTGTAACGGGACTGTGGCAGGACTGTGACGGGACTGTGGCAGGACTGTAACGGGACTGTGACGGGACTGTAACTGGACTGTAACGGGACTGTGACGGGACTGTGACAGGACTGTATCTGGACTGTAACGGGACTGTGGCAGGACTGTACGGGACTGTAACGGACTGGACTGTGGACGGGACTGTGGCAGGACTGTGGCGGGACTGTAACTGGACTGTAACTGGACTGTAATGGGACTGTGACAGGACTGTAACTGGACTGTAACGGGACTGTGACTGGACTGTATCTGGACTGTAACGGGACTGTGACGGGACTGTGACAGGACTGTATCTGGACTGTAACGGGACTGTGACGGGACTGTGACAAGACTGTATCTGGACTGTGACGGGACTGTGACGGGACTGTGACGGGACTGTGACGGGACTGTGGCGGGACTGTGATGGGACTGTGGCGGGACTGTGACGGGACTGTGGCAGGACTGTAACGGGACTGTGACGGGACTGTGACGGGACTGTGGCGGGACTGTGGCGGGACTGTGGCGGGACTGTGACGGGACTGTGACGGGACTGTGACGGGACTGTGACGAGACTGTGACGGGACTGTATCTGGACTGTATCTGGACTGTAACGGACTGTGACGGACTGTAATGGACTGTAATTGGACTGTAACGGGACTGTGACAGGACTGTAACTGGACTGTATCTGGACTGTAACGGGACTGTGGCAGGACTGTAACTGGACTGTAACGGGACTGTAACGGGACTGTGACGGGACTGTAACGGGACTGTAACGGGACTGTGACGGGACTGTGACTGGACTGTGACTGGACTGTATCTGGACTGTAACGGGACTGTGGCAGGACTGTAACTGGACTGTAACGGGACTGTAACGGGACTGTGACGGGACTGTGACTGGACTGTGACTGGACTGTATCTGGACTGTAACTGGACTGTAACTAATGGACTGTAACGGGACTGTAACGGACTGTAACGGACTGTAACGGACTGTGACGGGACTGTGACTGGACTGTGACTGGACTGTATCTGGACTGTAACGGACTGTGGCAGGGACTGTAACGGGACTGTAACGGGACTGTGACGGGACTGTGACTGGACTGTGACTGGACTGTATCTGGACTGTAACTGGACTGTAACTGGACTGTAATGGGACTGTAACTGGACTGTGACTGGACTGTATCTGGACTGTAACGGGACTGTGACGGGACTGTGACAGGACTGTGACAGGACTGTATCTGGACTGTAACGGGACTGTGACGGGACTGTGACAGGACTGTATCTGGACTGTAACTGGACTGTAACTGGACTGTATCTGGACTGTGACGGGACTGTGGCAGGACTGTAATGGGACTGTAACTGGACTGTAACTGGACTGTAACTGGACTGTAATGGGACTGTGACAGGACTGTAACTGGACTGTGACTGGACTGTAACGGGACTGTAACGGGACTGTGACAGGACTGTGACGGGACTGTGACGGGACTGTGACGGGACTGTGACGGGACTGTGGCAGGACTGTGGCGGGACTGTAACTGGACTGTAACTGGACTGTAATGGGACTGTGACAGGACTGTAACTGGACTGTAACGGGACTGTGACTGGACTGTATCTGGACTGTATCTGGACTGTAACGGGACTGTGACAGGACTGTATCTGGACTGTATCTGGACTGTAACGGACTGTGACGGACTGTGGACGGGACTGTCGGGACTGTGGCGGACTGTGACGGGACTGTGGCAGGACTGTGACGGGACTGTGGCAGGACTGTAACGGGACTGTGGCGGGACTGTGACGGGACTGTGACGGGACTGTGGCGGGACTGTGGCGGACTGTGACGGACTGTGACGGGACTGTGACGGGACTGTGACGCAGACTGTGACGGACTGTATCTGGACTGTATCTGGACTGTAACGGACTGTGACGGACTGTGACGGGACTGTAATTGGACTGTAACGGACTGTGACAGGACTGTAACTGGACTGTAACGCGGACTGTGACGGGACTGTGACGGGACTGTGACTGGACTGTGACTGGACTGTAACGGACTGTGGCAGGACTGTGACGGACTGTGGCAGGACTGTAACGGACTGTGACAGGACTGTGGCGGGACTGTGACGGGACTGTGACGGACTGTGACGGGACTGTTGACAGGACTGTGACAGGACTGTAACGGGACTGTGACTGGACTGTATCTGGACTGTATCTGGACTGTAACGGGACTGTGACGGGACTGTGACAGGACTGTATCTGGACTGTAACGGGACTGTGACGGGACTGTGACGGGACTGTGACGGGACTGTGACGGGACTGTGGCGGACTGTGGACGGGACTGTGGGACGGACTGTGGCAGGACTGTAACGGGACTGTGGCGGGACTGTGACGGGACTGTGACGGGACTGTGGCGGGACTGTGGCGGGACTGTGACGGGACTGTGACGGGACTGTGACGGGACTGTGACGAGACTGTGACGGGACTGTATCTGGACTGTATCTGGACTGTAACGGGACTGTGACGGGACTGTGACGGGACTGTAATTGGACTGTAACGGGACTGTGACAGGACTGTAACTGGACTGTAACGGGACTGTAACGGGACTGTGACGGGACTGTGACGGGACTGTGACTGGACTGTGACTGGACTGTAACGGGACTGTGGCAGGACTGTGACGGGACTGTGGCAGGACTGTAACGGGACTGTGACGGGACTGTGGCGGGACTGTAACGGGACTGTGGCAGGACTGTGACGGGACTGTGGCAGGACTGTAACGGGACTGTGACGGGACTGTGGCGGGACTGTAACGGGACTGTGGCAGGACTGTGACGGGACTGTGACTGGACTGTAACGGGACTGTGGCAGGACTGTGACGGGACTGTGGCAGGACTGTAACGGGACTGTGACGGGACTGTAACGGGACTGTGGCGGGACTGTGGCGGGACTGTGGCGGGACTGTGGCGGGACTGTAACGGGACTGTGGCGGAACTGTGACGGGACTGTGGCGGGACTGTGACAGGACTGTGGCGGGACTGTGACGGGACTGTGGCGGGACTGTGGCGGGACTGTGACGGGACTGTGGCAGGACTGTGACGGGACTGTGGCAGGATTGTGGTGGGACTGTGGCGGGACTGTGGCGGGACTGTGACAGGACTGTGGTGGGACTGTGGCGGGACTGTGACGGGACTGTGGCAGGACTGTGACGGGACTGTGGCAGGATTGTGGTGGGACTGTGGCGGGACTGTGACGGGACTGTGGCAGGACTGTGGCAGGACTGTGGTAGGACTGTAACTGGACTGTGACGGGACTGTGGCGGGACTGTAACTGGACTGTAACTGGACTGTGGCAGGACTGTGGTAGGACTGTAACTGGACTGTGGTGGGACTGTGGCGGGACTGTGACGGGACTGTGGCAGGACTGTGACGGGACTGTGACGGGACTGTGACGGGACTGTGGCAGGATTGTGGCAGGACTGTGACAGGACTGTGACAGGACTGTAACTGGACTGTAACTGGACTGTGGTGGGACTGTGACGGGACTGTGATGGGACTGTGGCAGGATTGTGGCGGGACTGTAACAGGACTGTAACTGGACTGTGGTGGGACTGTGACGGGACTGTGGCGGGACTGTGACGGGACTGTGGCAGGACTGTAACAGGACTGTGACAGGACTGTGGTGGGACTGTGACGGGACTGTGGCAGGACTGTGACGGGACTGTGACGGGACTGTGACGGGACTGTGACAGGACTGTAACAGGACTGTAACTGGACTGTGGTGGGACTGTGACGGGACTGTGGCAGGACTATGACGGGACTGTGGCAGGACTGTAACGGGACTGTGACAGGACTGTGGTAGGACTGTACCTGGACTGTGACGGGACTGTGGCAGGACTGTGGCGGGACTGTAACAGGACTGTGACGGGACTGTGACGGGAATGTGACAGGACTGTGGTAGGACTGTACCTGGACTGTGACGGGACTGTGGCAGGACTGTGGCGGGACTGTAACAGGACTGTAACTGGACTGTGACGGGACTGTGGCAGGACTGTGGCAGGACTGTGACGGGACTGTGGCAGGACTGTGACGGGACTGTAACTGGACTGTAACTGGACTGTGACGGGACTGTGACAGGACTGTGGTGGGACTGTGGCGGGACTGTGGGGGACTGTAACGGGACTGTGACAGGACTGTAATGGAACTGTAACAGGACTGTGACGGGACTGTGACAGGACTGTGGCGGGACTGTGGCGGGACTGTGGTGGGACTGTGGTGGGACTGTGGTGGGACTGTAACGGGACTGTGACAGGACTGTAATGGTACTGTAACAGGACTGTGAAGGGACTGTGACAGGACTGTGGTGGGACTGTGGCGGGACTGTGGCGGGACTGTGGTGGGACTGTGGCGGGACTTTCACGGGCACAGCCCTATGAAACTAAAGTTCTTAATTTGTGAAAATGTACAAACGCGGTCTTGAAATCATTAAATCTGCCGATGAATGATGAATATGTTTTTGTGTCCCGCTTCTGTGATTGGGGCAATTCTTCTTTTTTAAATATCGATGTGTCTAAAACTAAAGAAACTTACATAGATTTACAAAACAAAACTCGTCCTTCTGAGCTGAACAGGTGCAGCGGCACAAGCAGCAGCATGGCTCACTTTCAGTTAAATAGAAGACTTGTTGCATGATATCAGCCCTGAGTGACCTTAACGACCTCCATAAGGAGGTCAGGTCAAAGAGGTTTTAATCTGACCCTAGTCACCATCAGGAGCAGATACAACAATCTTTAATTCAAAATGTCATCAGCTTCTTAAACACCTCTTAACTTATCTGTAATTACTGCATATCTGTTGTGTTCACTGCAGACCTGAGGAAATAAAGACACCTGAACCTTGACTACAATTCGACTCAGAGGCTTTATTTTTCTTTGAGACAAATCCTTTTCTGCACAAAACACCGCCATCAAAAAAGACAAGACAGAGAATCAGACCTGAAAACGTCCCGGGGACTGCTCTCGGGGGACGTCTCTCTGAAGAACGGCACTACTCGGCTCAGACTGGCTCTGCGTCTGGACCCGGACCCGCCCAGACCTCCCAGACCCGCCCCGGACCCGGTCTTATCCACCAGCCCGAAGGCTCCAGACCGGGTCAGGGCCGTGGTCTGCTTCTTCAGGAACTTCTCCAGAGGTTTCATCCCAGCAGGCATCCTGGACCTGGAGCTAATCTGTACCGGACTGGAGCTGGACCGGACTAGAGCTGGACCGGACCGGAGCTGGACCGGACTGGAGCTGGACCGGACTAGAGCTGGACCGGACCGGAGCTGGACCGGACCGGAGCTGGACCGGACCGGAGCTGGACCGGACCGGAGCGGGACCGGATTGACGGGAAACTGAGACCTAAGAGACACAGAAAAACTAGGACTGAATCTGAAAACTTCTCCAACTCAGCTCCTAATCACAGTTTCTTAAAGAGTAACTAAACCCTAAACTAACTTTTTTTAGTTAATGATCTGTAAGAATGGGGCCTTATTAGTGCTGTTCACTGATCTGAGTAAAAGTTTTGACATTTGAGTATAAAGTATATTAATTTTACATTTTATGGTGTAAAACCGTCTAAGTGCTGCCCTCCTCAGGTTGAACGGTGGTTACTGCAGTTGAATTTTTAGATTTAAGATTCTTTCCTAGTGTGACGTATACTGGCTCGACTAACGGCTCTCTACCCACGCCCCTGGCACGACCCCACCACACCCTTGGCATTGGCCCAGCCCTGGTATAAAAACATCTTCCCAAGTAGCGGGTGTTGAAAACATCAGGCTAGCTATATTAGCATGTACTTGTAGTGTTGCTGGTTGCAACAGCACTGCTGGACTGCATTGCTTTCCAGTTGAGTTGGAAATTAGACGCCAGTGTGCACTTGGCCTGGAACACCGTGAGTTCCTGCTGAGAGCTGGAGTTTGCAGCGGGCATTTTAAGAGGGATTGCTTCTCCAACGCAATGGAGGTGGAAATGTGCTTCTCAAAACAGCTCCCGCTGAAAAGCAACACAGCGCCTAACGCTGCTCCTGCATGGATTCCCACCACCGCAGCAGCGTCTTGAGGTGAGTGAACATTCATTTTGAAACACAATTTATGTTTCTTCCCAGTAAAGCTAAAGTTAATTAATCAATTTTGTCATGTTGCTAGTTAGGTAAAGTATGCTAAACGTTAGCTTCAGCTGCTCCTGATACCGGGCTAACGCTAATGAGGGCTGCTGCGTTGATACTGTGTCCCAGTACACACAGACATCTAGCTTTACTCTATCACTCAATATTCCGTTAGTTATTTCTCGTAAATGTGCAGCACTCTGTTGGACTTGTAGCAGAGATGCAGCCCTTGGCACTAAAGACCTGTCACTGGCTCATGACTCTGGACTTGACTGAACATGAATATCTCATGACTCGTGTAAGACTGTGAGTTTTGACTCAACACAAACTCAAAAACTTGTGCGTTTTGTGTCAACTTTGCTAATTAGATTGAACGTGAAAGCGCCACCGTCAGTGTACGTTGTTTATCGCTGCTCCTCGGGGTAAACCGAGCAGAGCTGGAGCTGCTGAGGAGACAGTGTATCACAGGCTGCAGCTACCAGACCGACCCAGAGACAGTACACACGGATTAAAATACTTGTGCTTTCACGGAGGATATACAGTAATAGTAATGAGAATATTTGTGTTATTAATATCCTTTATAAACATTTTTAAATGAATTAATATAATACTGTAATTGTAAACAATAACACAGATCTTTTGTTTTGCCTAAGATGACCAGAGAAACTGGGGGCCAGTCTGAACTAGTTGCTGCAGATCTGCAGGTGAAGCAAAGGTGAGTTTGAATACTGTGAAGCTTTTGTATGTTTAATTTAGTTTATTCTTTATTTCTCAGGCACCATGTACAAAAGCAATAATCTCACAAGAAAAGATATGATTTGTACCAGATTTAGAATTTCAGACTGTCTAGGATCTGATTCCATTGTTTGATGGTTTGAAATGAAAAGGCTGTTTGTGCAAAGGCAGAGCATCTTTTAGGGATTGTGCAGTTTTTGTTGTGGACCCAGATGTTTGGGTCTCATCATATAATCAAGATAACAAATCATGTGTTAAACTCTTTTTTGCAGCCGCCCAGGCCAGAACGCCTAATAGGAGTGTGTCATGTGACACAGACACTGATGGAGCTGCCAGAGTGTCCCAGGACTAGCTCTACTCCAATAATGAGGAAACGGTGTGAGGTGTCACTGCTGAAGGTAATGCATTTATTCCCATTCTTTAGTTTGTTTTACTGTTATAGTGCAATTACTTGTTTTAAATACTCTAACAAGAACACATGAGGTGTGTGATAATCTATCATTTTATTGTCATTAAAATGGTCTAATTTAAGAAATAAAATCATGTTTATATGTTTATTTTATTTTCAGGACCTGGTGACTGTTCCTGCGTCACTTCACTGTTGAACATACTTCATCTTCAAGTTTACTGCTGTCTATCATCTTGGATTCAGAGTCTGAAAACTGCAGTTAGCTCTATAGTTTTTGAGACTACATTTAAACTAATGTAAACACTAATACACTGTTGAACACACTCAAGATTCTTAAAAACTTATGAACAGCTCATGAAGTTATGATCAGCCTGTGTAAGTCTGGCTCTTGCTTTTCACCATCTTCGCTCCAATAAGTGCAACTGACAGTGACTTTCAAACACAAAGTAAAAAGCCTCTGTCCTGACTGTGCACCATTTACAAAGTTTGGACCTGCCTTGAAATGATGTATGAGAATTTACTATGACATTTATTTTTTATTTAAATTAAGTGTGTATATATAAAATATTATATCAATATAAAATGCTTACTGTAAGAACAATCTCTAAAGAATATAAGAATTATGTAAAGGCAGTTTGAGAAAAGGGTGTCATTTAGACATTCTTTTGTAAATGTTTATGTTGATTCATGTTCATTTTGAGTTGTATAGCTGATTTTATAATGCATGTTTTTAAACAATTGTTTTGTGTGTAACTTCAGGTATAACTGTTTCTTCATATTTCAATTTTTTATACCAACTATATTTATAAATCCAGTATTGGAATCGTCTGTGAGGACGGCACAAGGAGGTATGACCTGTACCTGCTGGCCCAGGTATCCCCAGGACCAGTGGTGGACGAAGTACACACATCAAGTACTTGAGTTAAAGTACAGATACACTAGGTAAAATATTACTTCAGTAAAAGTACTCCCTTTTAACTTTCACTTGAGTAAAAGTACAAAAGTATTTGCCTTCAAATGTACTTAAGTATCCAAGTACTATCATTTATTATGGCTATATTGCCCATATAATTTTTGTCAGCCTCTTGCCCCCTTTAGGCGCCAGGGTTTATTTTAAAAATACAGATTTTTGAGATCCAAGTTTCAAAAGGCTGTGGTTTGAAAATGATAAAAGATAGAGTCCTACTCTAAACTAGAAAAAGGTCAGGTATGACCCAAAGTATATAAGTACATTTTTAAGCATCTAATTTGCATATAATTTGCATACCATGACATTATATATTGGCGGTTATGTTATTTACAGTACATACACACTAATGAACATATTATAGTTTTTTTTTTCTTATTCTGAAAAAAAAAAATGTATAACAGTAATTTGTAAAAGCAACATTACCAAAATAAAGAATAACTACAACTTCTAATAAACCATAACTAGTAAAACGTATGCAAATAGTTCTGAGAAATATACACATGTACTGTATGTGTGTGGTTGCAGCTGCTTTGTCTTTTCTTATCCATCCATGTGGCATAGTTAGTAGTTTTTTAGAGTGTGGGACCTCTCATAAAGCACAGCACACAGCCATCACTTTTATTACGATCGCTGCTTTTATTAGCGCATTCTCACTGACTAAGCAGCAGGTGCTAAAGGTAAAGCTGCAGGTGCTAAAGGTAAAGCTGCAGGTGCTAAAGGTAAAGCTGCAGGTGCTAAAGGTAAAGCTGCAGGTGCTAAAGGTAAAGCTGCAGGTGCTACGTGCTCACAGCTTCCCTTCCCAACCTCCCCTTCACTACCGCGGCCAGAGTGACTAGTTTTCCTCCCGTTTCTTTCACTGATGTTTGGCAAAATGTGTGAAAAACAGCGTGTGCTTTATGAGAGACACTGAGAAAGGCACGAGCAGCGGCGCCGCTGTCCAAGTTACACACGCACTCACTCTCGCTCATTCTCACTTTCACTCGGCTGAAAAGACTCTAAAGGTAGATGTTCTCCCTCAGAATCAGAGTCAGCCATTACTAATACCAAAACTTCATCACAGGTGTATTTTTTATTTGTTAGTTTCATGTTTATCAGCTCGCGTGTAGAGAATGAGGCTTCTATTGAGCCGTTCTGACACTCCCACTGAGACGCGTCTTTGAGGTCTTCTACAAATTTTTTAATGTCAACACAAGGAACGACTAATTTTGCCAAATGTAATCGAGTAAAAAGTAAGATATTTGACATTGAAATGTAGTGAAGTTAAAGTAAAAAGTATCCCTTAATGGAAATACTTAGTAAAGTACAGATACTGGAAAAAACTACTTAAGTACAGTAACGAATTACATTTACTTCGTTACTGTCCACCACTGCCCAGCCTCACCTGACCACACTGCAGCAGACAGGTGTCTATAACCGCTGAAAGAGCTGGTGCACATGTACAGTATGTGTAAGTGGAGGATCAAACATTAAATTTACTTATTTATAAAACAATACTCTCTTCTTCCTGGAACTACTCTGTTTAACCACGTCTCACCAAAAAGCTGAAGATAAGTGTAACACTACATTACAAGTGTTAGAGCCTGTAACACAGGGGTTTAGTGCTACTGCCTCAAAGTCTGGATGGACTGTTATGCAGCCAACTCACCAACCTGTCACACCTGTGCATTTCCTACAACATGAGAAACAATGTTTATCACTACTTTGTTGGGATTTAAATATTATATTTGGTTAGAGTTGTGTCTTTTTTTGCATAATACTTAAATTAACTGGACTTGACACTGGTCTTATTTCATAGCTATACCTTGAGTATCTCTCTATAACAGGGGTTCCCAAACTTTTCAGACCGCGACCCCCAATATTAGACTGCTGACGACCCCCACGCTAAATGCATGTAGCCCACATGCTAATTATTATTATTTAAACCTATTGTATTTATTTTTGGAATGTATTTATTTAGCTATTATTATTAAATTTATGATTATAAAGGGGTGCACTTAAGACAGTATGTTTATCATAAAATAATTAATGAATGTTTTATTAAAAAAATTAAAAAAAAATAAAAGACAGTTTTAGAAATGTTTGTGTACTATTCATTCTTAACATGAAGACTTGTTTGGCTTATTTTATTATACTATGCTTTTTACCTAAAATGGACTTTAAAAGTAGCCCGCGGACTTGGCAACAAGCCATCACTTAACTGTCATAATTAATCGGAGCAAACAAAGTTTTACAAAGTTTTACTTTGTTTATTTTAATTATCCTAAATGTATACTCGCATCATTACAACCTTTAAAAAAAAAAAAATTTTTCATAAAAAAAAAAAAAATTTTTCATAAAAAAAAAAACAATTCTGGAAATCATCTTGCGACCCCCCGCCCACCCCCCACCATTCTCTCTCAGGACCAGTGAGCTGCAGGTGCACAGGTGAGACACCTGTTGTGACAAGAGTTTTTTAACAGTTGTAGAGGGAGACTTGAAATCTCTGTTTTGTGTGTAATTAACACTAAATCAAACCAAAATCAAACTAAATGCATAGGTTTGCAATTTCTGAAACTTTGTTAGCATTTGCTAAGCATTAGCCTAAATTAGACAATGCTAACGTTTTATCACTGGCCCCATTCTCTCTTGTGCTGTAAGACTTCGCTCTTTAACTTTGGGAGTTGTTGAGACCACAGTTTGAGCCAGTGGCACAAACTGATAAGGCTCTAGCCCTGTGTGCACAGAAATGTCCTCCACTTAGAAGGACCGCTCCTTAGCAAAGCTACTAGCTTCCTTCAAGTCTCCATCTTTGCGAGTCTGACAGCTGCTGTCAATCAATCCGTCACTGTGGGTCTCAGGTTCACGCCCCCGCTGAGCTCCGCCCTCGGTTCTTCCCCTCTGTCTCTGCTGGGCTCTGCCCACTTTTCCAGCATTTTTCAAATTTTGTGAGTGGGTGGAGTTAGGCTCTGACCAGGGTTTAGTTACACTTTAACATTTGAGCAGGCGTCATGAGGTCAAGAGTCGACCTGTCCAAAGTCAGGCCCTAGGGCCAGTCGCGGCCCTCAGTGAGATCTTGTACAGTCCTCGGTTTCAATAAAAAAAAATATATTTTTGGGGCCCCTTAAGTCATGTCAATGGTTCTATCATAATCTTATTACAGTCAAACCAGGAATATCTCGGCTGTAAGGCCTTAGTTAAAACCAGTTCAACCCAACATTTCCTATTAATGCAATTATTATAATTATGTACTTTTATATATTAATTTCATACAGGCGTTAGTCCCTCTAAAATTTTAGAGCCTTTCATAAAATTCTGCTCCGGGGTCCTTCACTGCCTTAAGCCACTGAGTCCAGACCGAACCAGGCTCTCCAGATGGTCTGTTCCAAAGACAGCAGGCCCAGACGAACACCAGGAGCAAGTGGTTTATCATTAGTGAGAGTAAAAACCAAGTCCACCCCACTCCAAACCAGGTCTAAACCAGGTCTAAACCTGGTCTAAACCAAGTCTAAACCAGGTCTAAACCAGGTCTAAACCAGGTCTAAACCAGGTCTAAACCAGGTCTAAACCTAGGGCTGGGTACCGAACTTCGATACCTTTATGGTATCGAATGAAAAACTTCGATTCTATGGGTATCGAAAAATTATTTATCTTTCGGTGCCAAATTTCGGTTCCAAAAGCCAAGCGGCCGGGTTTTTTTTTGCCAACTGTGTCTCTGTGAGCTTGTAGCATTGCATGTAAGGAACTATATTCACCAACGGTGGGATATCTGAAGATACTGTTTTTCTCCAAATATTCCCGTTTTATAATGCCAAAGAGATCTAAAGTGTGGCTACACTTTATAAAAGTGGATGCCGAGTCAGCAAAGTGCAACATATGACAAGTGTATTGCAACCAAAGCCGACAATACCACAAATTTAATGAAGCATTTGACCATGCACGGGATCAATATGAAGGCAGAAAGTTGTAGGGTATTCGACTGTAAAAAGAAGGAAATAGAGGAGCCTAGCAGCTCATCGGAGTCAAACCTGCCCCCTTCAACATCATCTGGCATTTCTGAGATTGTAGCAGGTAAGAAAGGAAGATATTACCTTTTAGCGAACAGAAGTTAAAGTAATTGTTTACGCTACGAGTGGTTTTAATGTGTGGATGCAACTCTGCTATGCGCGTAACGTTACCCAGGCGCTAGCTTTAACCTTATTCTTTGACCAGGCAACATCTTTGTTTTTCCAACGTAACGTTAAGGTTTCACATTTTAGAAATACTTGACAGATAAGTGTAATTTCCCTACTTAAACCAAATGCATCCCCATGACGTTGACGTTTATGTATGTTAGCTTGTGCTGCTAGTCGGTTGCTGTAGCGTTAGCGCTGTTATTTCCTCCTTCACATTAGCCTCTGCCTCCTTTTGCAGGAAGACATGGCGATAGAAGTAACAGCCAACAGCATGACCAGCACCTCCAGATTCAGGAGGAGATACAGCTCTACAGAGGTTTGCCGTGTACACTCTACAGTGAATCCAGCAACTTGGTGGTGGAGTAAGAAGGACACACTGCTAATGCTATCCAGCTTGGCAGCCAGGTTTCTCTGTGTACAAGCCTCATCAAATACAGTTTGATTTTGCACTAAAAAGTTTTTTTTTTTTTTTACATTCCTATGAATTTTAGTTGGTTCAATATTAGGATGTACACAATATAATTTATTTATTTATAATATGTTCATGTTGTGGCAAAAAGGTTTCTCTTTTTTTGTAAATTTTGGCCAAGTTAGGATTGATACGATGTGTGAAGTGTGAGTGTGAAGTGTTACCAGAATTTGTTTTAATTAAGATGAAAAATAAAAGTTTTGTGTTTAATGTATTTGTGTTGATTTTGAAATGGATTTTAAAACACATGGTATCGAAAAAAGTATCGTTAGGAACCGGTATCGAAACTGAGGTATCGAAATTGGCACCGGATCGAAAGATTTTGAACAATACCCAGCCCTAAAACCGGATCTAAACCAGGTCTAAACCAAGTCTAAACCAAGTCTAAACCAGGTCTAAACCAAGTCTAAACCAAGTCTAAACCAAGTCTAAACCAGGTCTAAACCAAGTCTAAACCAGGTCTAAACCAGGACTAAACCAGGACTAAACCAAGTCTAAACCAGGACTAAACCAGGACTAAACCAGGTCTAAACCAGGACTAAACCAGGACTAAACCAGGTCTAAACCAGGACTAAACCAGGACTAAACCAGGACTAAACCAGGTCTAAACCAGGACTAAACCAGGTCTAAACCAGGACTAAACCAGGACTAAACCAGGACTAAACCAGGACTAAACCAGGTCTAAACCAGGACTAAACCAGGACTAAACCAGGACTAAACCAGGACTAAACCATGACTAAACCAGGACTAAACCAGGACTAAACCAGGTCTAAACCAGGACTAAACCAGGACTAAACCAGGTCTAAACCAGGTCTAAACCAGGACTAAACCAGGACTAAACCAGGTCTAAACCAGGTCTAAACCAGGACTAAACCAGGACTAAACCAGGACTAAACCAGGTCTAAACCAGGACTAAACCAGGTCTAAACCAGGACTAAACCTGGTCTAAACCTGGTCTAAACCAGGTCTAAACCAGGTCTAAACCAGGACTAAACCAGGTCTAAACCAGGACTAAACCAGGTCTAAACCAGGACTAAACCAGGTCTAAACCTGGTCTAAACCTGGTCTAAACCAGGTCTAAACCAGGTCTAAACCAGGACTAAACCAGGACTAAACCTGGTCTAAACCTGGTCTAAACCAGGTCTAAACCAGGACTAAACCAGGTCTAAACCTGGTCTAAACCTGGTCTAAACCAGGTCTAAACCAGGTCTAAACCAGGTCTAAACCAGGACTAAACCTGGTCTAAACCTGGTCTAAACCTGGTCTAAACCAGGTCTAAACCAGGACTAAACCAGGTCTAAACCAGGTCTAAACCAGGACTAAACCAGGTCTAAACCAGGACTAAACCAGGTCTAAACCTGGTCTAAACCTGGTCTAAACCAGGTCTAAACCAGGTCTAAACCAGGACTAAACCAGGTCTAAACCAGGACTAAACCTGGTCTAAACCTGGTCTAAACCAGGTCTAAACCAGGACTAAACCAGGTCTAAACTGGGTCTAAACCAGGACTAAACCAGGTCTAAACTGGGTCTAAACCAGGACTAAACAAAACCAGGTTCCATTAGGATTTCTTTAGTTTTCATTTTGAATCACACAGACATTATCACAGTCTCTCCAGCTACACCTTCCCTCCTTTCCTCGCCTCCTCACTTCCTTCCTTCAGGGTCGTGTATGACCCACTTATTCTGCGCTGAGACCCACCTTCAGGCCGCGGCCCACTGCTTGGTCTCCCTCGGTTCAGAGATGGAGTTGAGCTGCTGTAGCTACATCGTACATCTGCGCGCGCGTGGGCAGGTGTGGGCAGGTGTGTACACCGATCTATGGGCCCTTCCCTCCGTTCTTCCTTCCTTCCTTCCTTCCTTCCTTCCTTCCTTTCGATTATTTTCCTCAGAGCTCCGTGGTCGGTGCTTCTTCCGGGGACTCCTCGGATCTCAGCCCGGACACAGCGCTCCTTTCCCGGCTTGCTTCTCCACGTCGCCTCGGTAATTTCCTCCGGTTCTCTGCTTCCTCGCGGTTTGTCTCGCGGTTATGCTCCTCACACAGCGGCAGTTCACACGGACACGGACCCGCAGCTGAAGCACCGATCCCGGGACACCGTCGAGACGCGGCCTGGTGCGTGTTTTAGGCTTTTTTTCTCTTTCAGGTCGCGCACTGCAGAGCTCTTCCTCCGCCTCTTTTCGCTGCGAATGAAACGAAGAGCAGAAGGAGGCGCGCGCTCTGCTGCAGCTGCGCGGGCACGGCTCTCGGGGGCGCGCACGGTGCACGGTGTACTTCCAGTGCTGTAAAATTGATGGAAATGGAAATATCCCCAACGACAGCCGCGGCTCAGACCAGAGCCTGTTTCACTAAAGACTCTCTTTGTTCTCTTTTGGTTTAAGGTGAAAATATTTACATCATGTGCAAATAAACGAATTTAAAATGTAAAAACCTAGAGATTGAGGCCAGTAAAGATGGAAATAATGATTATATTTCTTGGGACACATTCTGGAGATGGATCAGAAAACTGGATTGTGTTAACATTTCTGGAGTTATTAAGATTACTGGAGAATATTTGTTATCCGACTTATGGTGACGGTGATGCTCTGCAGGGGCCAGAGTTCTCAGGCCCCTGCAGAGCATCACCGTCCTGTCTGAAGTAAAACGACACTGAAGGGTCAGAGTTCACTGAGAGCAGCTCCAGGACAACAGTCGCCTGATACAGACGAGACAGAAAACAACACCGATAACGCTGCAGAACAGTGTCTTTAAATGGTTCAGACAGATCTGTGAGTTATTCTTGGACAAACCTTTACAGTAAATGCATTCATTCTCATTTTTTATAAACAGTTTGTAAAGAACAAACTTTGTCTATGATTTTAACACAATGGGTGTTTGGTCAGGTTTACATTAACAGTTCTTTTTGGAAATTATACTTGTGTAATTACGTGTCGATGTGGCGACAGTAAAGACGAGCTGCTCTGGGGTTTTGTCTCGTTTCCACAGATTTCTCTGGATTTTAAGTCTATTGCTCACATGAAGAAGAAGAAAAGCAAATGTGAACGGTCCAAGGAGTAAAAAGTGGACCACTGTTTTGTGGGGGCCACCACTGTTTCTTGAAGGTTGTACATGTTTTTTGTCATGGGACCAATTAAAGGCACTCATCCTTTCAACAAGACTGAAAAAAAGAGATATCTTAAAGATAATTAAAAGATAATTGGACGATGTTATGAGAATTTTATTATTATAATTCTGTATATTGTTTATAGTTAGTAGGTGCTCATAGTTCTCTACAGGTCATGTCAAATCATGTCATGTCCTCCATGTTAGTCCAAGCATGGAGTAGACATAACTAAAGACATGGCTTGCCATGGTACTTTTGCACCTGGAGCTGGGGCCTTGAGGGGAGTGTGTATGCAAGATACACCTCCCACTGACAGCCCCCACTGCAGTGATATAAAATGTAATGTTTTGTTTACTTAGGTAAGCAAAACGCACTATGTACCTTTGATATATCTGTGTACTTTGCTTCTCCTTGCAAGGAATAAAACCTGGCCTTTCGCTTTTATAATATAATCTGTCTCCGTGTCTCTCTGGATAATATAAGGATATAGAATTCTTTTGGACATATAGAATTCTTATAACATTTGGTGCCGTGACCCGGATCTCAATATTCGTTGTTTCTCATGCAAAGAGGTGAACTGACGTGCACGGAGAAATGCACAAAGAAAGCATTTCTTGTAAGTCCCAAGCTGTGCTATTTAGCAGTAAGGGCCAGATATCCCCTCTGTGTGTGTGAACACGATGACGAGATCTGGACTGGAAAAAGAGAAGAGCAGAGCAACGAGAGAACAGAACAGACAGTCTGGCTGCGGAACAACTGGACTATTGGACTGAAAATTCAGGTAAACAGCTGTTTAATTTATTTTTGGTGTGTGCGTGTGTGAGTTTGTAATTACCAAAGCTTCCGGAAGTAGTTTTGGAAATCTGACATATGTTGAGCGGGCTGCATGTAGTTTACATCATTAGTTGATGTTTTTCCATGAAGTTGGCCAGCATATGAGATTCTTAAACGCTGAAAGATCGAGAACCTAAATGTCATCTAATGGTGAGATCCACTTTATCGAGAACCTAAATGTAAAATCTAAGGGTGAGGTTTAAAGCCGAAAAAGTATGTGTTTTTGATCAAGAACCTACATGTAAAATCTTAAAGGGTGAGGTTTTAAACGGGATATTCTGATGTTAATCTGTGTTAAAGCTTGTTGTCTTGCTAGATTTTAGTTTGATAGATACCTTATGCTTTGTAAGTCTTCAGGTGTTTCTTGAAACTGACCCGCACGTTTAGTTCATTTGGCCGTGACAAGGGCGGGACTCTATGGCACTAGATAGTTCGCCTGATTACAAGAAGGGGTATGGGGTCTAAAGAGCTTGTCTAGAGAGCACAGGAATTTATCTTAGATTAATAATCACGTATCGTAATACGCCACAATCGAACTGCCTTGCACAGCTAGTATTGTTGGTTTTAATGGTGCGTTGGACGCACAGGAAAACTCGAGTATTGACCATTATCAAGAACCTACATGTAAAATCTTAACGGGTGAGATGAATGAGTCCGAAGTCAATGTGACTATAAAAAAGGCCTGCCTACGTAGTATTGATTCCTGCAGATGAGAAATGAGATTTTAAAAGCCCACGAGAGCTTTTGCTGAAAAATGTTCACTGCTGGTGACGCGGTGAGTGAGAAAAAAGGAAAAAGCCCACTGAAAGTGACGGGGCTTATACTGAGAATGGTTGACCTAAAAAGTTAAAGATAAAGGTGTGTTTGAGAGAATAAATGTGTTATGAATGGGCCATTGTTGGATGGAGAATGAGTCTAATGATGTGAATCAGAACAAAAGTAATGTCTTTTTGTTTAGAGAAAGTTTGAACAACATGAGAGAGAAAGGTAGATTCCATAAGCTATTTTTCTAGTTTGAGAAAAAACAGAGAAGTAGAGAAGAGATTTTGAAAGAAGTACACACATGTACTTCAAAACACTAATCATTTGTATTTGTTTAAATGTTCCTGGGAGCCTCTAGGTCTCGGCTTCCTCCCTCCGCTCGGACAAACAGTGCTCTCTCCAACCTTTCTCTGCACCCCACCTCCCACCTGCTCCTTTTCGGCTGAAAAAAGAAAAAAAAGCTGCAGCAGCAAACACGGAAGCGGTAAGATAAACCAATTCACACTAACGTTTATTTGTTTTAAATTTTGATCTATTGAGATTGACCAAAAAGGTATTTGTAAAGTGTGTTTGTAAATTGGATGAAACTTGAAATTAATATGAATGTAATGTATTTCTCTGAGGAAAAATGCACAAATGCCATTGGAGACGAGAGCGAGGTGGAGGTGGGCGTGACAGACGAGAGGGCACTGAGAGGAGGAGGAGGAGGAGGTCGAAACTGGGTCCAGACGAGAGACGAGGGAATGACCTCAGGACTGACCGCTTCAACTAACAGGTCAGGTACATAAACACACAAAGACATGTAAATACAGACACATAGATACAAACACAGACACATGAGACACACATCTACAGAGGAAAATGTGATTTTGGTTTATGAGAGAAAATAATGAGTATTCTGTTAAAGAACAGAGTTGGTTTTGTATTTTATGTGACACGTTCGTGTGAACATTAAAGGTTTGAAGAAGTTAAAGATCCAACACTTGGATCTAAAATAAAAGTAGTGATTGATGTTTTGCTAAACAATTTTGTGTATCTATTAGTACGAGACTTAATAGAGGTCCTTAATATCAGTGTGGTTCAAACACACGGTATAACGCCAATAAAAGAATGAAAATGATTACTTTGTAATTGGAAGAATTTAAATATGTGTTTTAAAGTTGAATTGCACAGAGTAAGTTTATAAAGATAATATAACTTTATAGTTGGGCCATAAGCTCATATTTAAAAGAAAACAAGGTTACCAGAATCTAAGTAAAGAAAAGAAACATTTATGTATTTCTCTGGTTTGGTTTTGACAAAGTTTTGGAGACAGTGGATTCAAAGCAACCACTGTTTGGATTCACGAGGAATGTTTAAACACAAGATAACATTCTATAAAAGTCAAGGTAACAGGGGCTTCACAGCACCCTGCTTTTTGCTCCCAAGAGCGAGAAATGTTTGGTTTGGGTTTTTGTTTTTTAGCTCCACAGACGGGAGCCTTTACATTAAACAAACTTTTAATGTTAAAAATATAGAGTTAGAAATGTCAGTGACAGAGACAGTCTGCACTGAACTAATGTGTTAAATAAAGTTTATGATACTTAATTATGAAAACTGTTTGACCTTCTGACAGGTCTGTTGATATGAATAAAAAGTCCACATTTGAGTTTTATTGAATCTATGAAACATGATTTGGTAACTAAACGATTGAATTAATGAGATTGAATATGGTTTTTGAGAAGAAAACCTTAAAGTTTAAGTAATTGGAAAATTGAAATGAAGATAGTTCAAAATAAATAATACTCATTATTTATTTTGGTACTTTATAATTAAGGTATAGTGTCATCTATACAATAAAGATTTAAACTGTAATGTAAATTGGTAATCTGGTTTTGGTGATTAAAAACATATCTATGTTAAAACAGTTCAAACTGTTAAAATGATCTTAAAGGTTTTATTTGAAAAATTAAAGTTAATGAAAAATAATGAAAAATAAGTGAATAAAAGATAATTGTTAAACTAACAAGGTGAATTGTTAAAGTTTAAGAGCTTATGCCAATGGCTTGCTGGGTTTAATCACTGTTTGAAGTGATTTAAGATTTTTTTGAGTACTGGGACTAACACAAGGTCCTTTTGAACAGACGTTAGACGTTTAGTTTTTGTTTTGGTTTTGGTTTTGATCAAACTTTGGGTCTTTGTAACCTAAAGAAAAAGAGAATAAAAAGAGGTTGAGATGTTACATTTTATTAAATGAACAGTAATGATAATTACTGATTACAACTTTGGTGAATTTGAATAAATAAAGAGAGACACGTTATTTTGATTTTACATTTGATGTTTAAAGTTTGTGTTTAACATTGAGTGAGGTGAATTCTTTATGTGGCATCTGAACGCCAAATTAGTGGAAACATAAAAATAGTAATTGATAAAACGTTTTTATGTCACGTTTAAATTAATATGGGAAAAATACAAAAACAAACTGGTTTATTGTATTGAGCACCTGGTGATAAAACTGAGTTTTACAGAGACAGTATAGAACAAGTCTATACTGAACACAATCCTGAAGAAATTTAATTTAAAAATAAAGCAGAATTTGAGAGGAAATTTGTTGATTTTATGTTTAGTCTTTCATTTAAAAACACGACAGTCACAAAGGTGATGGTGTTTTAGAGGAAAGCAGAGTGAACAGAGCAGAGGCTTTGTGGTGTGTTCAAGACATGCTGCTGTTACTGGTTTAACCCCAGAGGGGGTCTGAACCTAAGGGTGATTAAGAAATTTTGTTTTGAAGTAAGAGAAAAATGTGTTTTCTTTCTAAAGAAAGTAATTTAAGGTAAATTAAACAATATTTTGAGAATATTCTAATTTAAAAGAACGTGAAATAAATTGTGAATTAAAGGTGAATGTTTAAAGGTTTGTGAAAATAGATCATGAGAAACCAGTTCTGATCTATATAAATTATTTATGTTTGCATCAACTGAGTTAAAATTTATCAAATTGTGGAAGATACCAATTACAGTTACAGGTAAAGACCTACAACTAATGGTAACTAAAAATAAAACTGAACTAAACAAAGTTAAGTTTTAAATATAACATAAACAAAAGTGATGCTATTTGGAAAACATAAAGAAGATGAATAATTAGAAATGCTAATTAATCAAATAACAATTTAAGGTGGTAATTGAAAAAAAAACATTCTGTTTTGATTTTATTTTTGATTTTTGTTTTATTTTGTTTCATTTTTGTTTCATTTTTGTGGTATTTTGAGCCATGGTTGTCCCACGTCTCAAAAAGGGGGGAGATGAAGGTTCAAACAAAACTGTGTTAAAGTGCTGAAGTGATGCTTGGTTAACCTAATGGTTAGCATGAGGCTGAAACAACAGTGTTTAATACAGATAAAAGTTTAAATCAAATAATGAAATAAAGAAAGTTGACAGGACTTTTCTGGAGAAGCACTGTTTAGTCTGATTAAACCTTTTCAGATTAAAGTAGATTTCCAGCAGACCATATCTGTGGAAACAGGGTTTATCTGCTGTTTCAATTTTATGGTTTGATCATTTTAAGGGCTTTTATGGTTTCGTTTGGAAAACCTAGGAGGCACTTTCTATGGGTCTATAATGTCAGAGAACGTTCTGATTTGTTTGTTTGTTCTTTATTTGGATGGAAGCCAACTACAACAAGTATACCAGTTCAGAAAAGGAGTTTTGACAATTAATATAGCCACCACCAGTAAGAGCTAATATTAACATAGTTCTTTGAACTTATATCATCTTGGTTTACACCTGTGAAGGGAAGTACACCTGTGAGCAGGGCTAGTGACGGGGTCACATGACTTCCTGTGACATCACTCTGAACTTGACAAACGTAGAGATCAGGGACAGGTGCAGTGCAAAGCAGAAGTCTGGAGGTTTTGTGAAAGTAAGACCATTAGACCAGCGTTGCCTGCTGACCGGAAACATGCGTCCTTAAAGGATCCTCGTTTTATTTGTGTTCACATACAATGTGACGGAGAACATCGTGAGTGGAAACTCACACTTTAGGAGCCAAACAGCAGCTCCCTCAGGTTCATTTGAGAGCCCCATTTACATCGACAGAGGTGTCCTTCAAGGTGTCCTTAATGAATATAAGGCTAAAATTAAATTAGCATTAGGATTTGAATGTTTACCATTTGGGACAATTTATGAAAATGTGGATTAAATTAAGTATATTTATAAACAACAAAGGTTTATGAATTGTACGAGAGATGCTGTAACTGTTAATTAAAACTGGAAATGAGAAAACTGGTCCAAGGACTGGACAGAACTAAATAGCACTGAGCATGCTTTTAGCTGAAGAGGGGGGGTCTACAAAAGGATTTCCTCCAAAGTAACACAGGACTAGTTACAGCAGAACTAAAGCCTTTAAGAAAGGACTTCAAACTCTAACAGAGGAATTAGAGTATTCTGGAATAGAGAAATTAATTTTGACCTGGTTTTAAAACATATTTGGAAGATTTACTGGGATTTTAGAATCTGTATTGAGATACAGTACATGTACTTGTTGTTGCACTTCCATGTCTAATAACTTTTGTTTGTGTTGCTTTACATGTACCGGAGCTTGTTGGTGAGATTGATGAATGTGGCCATTGCTGGGTCAACATTCCTGGACATGCACCTGCCAAACGACTAAGGTCAAGGCTTTGACCTCAGATGAACACTTTGATATCTGAGGGACATTATTGTTTGCATGAACACCAACGGGACAACAGCTCCAGGACGGATCATACTACAGACCTAAGGGCCGTATGGTTCATTTTATTGATTATGCTGAAGATAATTGATTTTAATCATTATGAATGTACATAAGTCTCACTCCATGTGTTTTTCTTTTCGTTACAGGGACAGAAATGGACAGGCAGGGACAGGCCAGAGATCTTGAGTCCAATGGGTTGACCAGCTCAACCTCTGGCAAATTTTTCTACTTTATTTTGGAGTGACACTATGTTTTGATTTATGATTTATGGACATTTATGATTTATGGACTTTAAAGAATTTGACTTTGAAGAATCAGTGCATTACTCTGTGGGTTCCCATTTGATTTGAAACATATTCCATTATAATCATTTGTTATGTTTGTTTTGACATGTGTTGTAAGTTAATCATTTGAAGTGATTACATACGTTTGATGCTTGATGTTTGTGTTTTGTCACCGCCTTTGGGGCGAGGGGTGGATAGAAGAGTTTTTCCCAGCTTTAGGTCATTTTACCAATGGGTCAAAATGTTCTTCTGGCTAGGTCAACGCCCTGCTGGGTTTTCGCTTCTGTCATAGTTTAAAACTCAAAATCAAGCTAGTAGGTTGTTTATGCTAATTGTTATCAGCATAAAGAGGGGGGAATGTTATGAGAATTTTATTCTTATAATTCTGTATATTGTTTATAGTTAGTAGGTGCTCATAGTTCTCTACAGGTCATGTCAAATCATGTCATGTCCTCCATGTTAGTCCAAGCATGGAGTAGACATAACTAAAGACATGGGTTGCCATGGTACTTCTGCACCTGGAGCCTGGAGCTGGGGCCTTGAGGGGAGGGTGTATGCAAGATACACCTCCCACTGACAGCCCCCACCGCAGTGATATAAAATGTAATGTTTTGCTTACCTCTGTAAGCAAAACGCACTATGTACCTTTGATATATCTGTGTACTTTGCTTCCCTTGCAAGGAATAAAACCTGGCCTTTCGCTTTTTATAATATAATCTGTCTCCGTGTCTCTCTGGATAATATAAGGATAAAGAATTCTTTTAACATATAGAATTCTTATAACAGAACTCAATGAACTTGGAAAATGTAACTGTATGTATGTTTTTAAATTTTATGTAAATGCTGTTGTCTTGGCCAGGTCACTCTTGAAAAAGAGATTTTTAATCTCAATGAGTCTTTTATCTGGTTAAATAAAAATAAAAGAAACACATTAGAAAAACTTCAGAAACACATTAGAAACACTTTAATCAATCAATCAATCAATCAATCAATCAATCAATCAATATTTATTTATATAGCGCTTTCCAACAACCACAGATTGAACCAAGGTGCTTAACAAACATTAGTAAAAAATAAACATATTTACACAATAAAAACAGATCAGAGTCATTAAGTGCAAAAAGCCATTTTAAATAAATAGGTTTTAAGTTTAAACAGAGGCCGGTCAGTGATGGAACGTAACTCAATGGGCAACGAGTTCCAGAGTTTAGGACCGGCCACTGCAAAAGAACGATCGCCCACTGTTTGAACCGGGACCGGGGCACCTTCAGCAGATGTTGTCCAGCAGAACGTAGAGCTCTGCTGGGTTTGTGAGGGGTCAGAATCTCACACAAATAAGAAGGTGCAAGGCCCGTGAGTGCATTAAAAACAAACATTAAGAATTTAAAATGAATTCTAAACTGAACAGGAGCCAGTGCAGGGACAGGACAGGTGTTATGTGCTCGTGTTTACGACTGTTAGTTACAGTCGGGCAGCAGCGTTTAGCACAAGCTGCAAACGGTGAAGTCCTATTTGGTGAACTCCCAGAGTGCATTGCAGTAGTCTATGCGGGAGCTAATAAAAGCATGGATGTCTTTCTCCAGGTCAGCACGACTTAAAAAGGGTTTAACTTTTGAAAGGAGGCGAAGCTGAAAAAAGCTTGTTCTATTTGTTCACAAATTTTAGACTGCTGTCTAGTTTTACCCCCAGGTTTTTGACAACATGGTTGAGATGGGGGGCCAAAGCAAAAGGACCAGGAGCTGAGACACTGGGCAGGTTGGATGTGCCGAACACAATACATTCAGTTTTATCCTCATTCAAACAGAGGAGATTCTGGGACAGATCTGATGTCCTCTAAGCATCTGTTGATGGACTGAAGACTATTAGGACGAGCAGGGACAACCGGAAGGTAAACCTGTAGGTCGTCTCATGCACAGATGAAAAGACATTTTGTGCTTTGAAATAACTGCACCTAACGGCAACATATACAAGGAAAATAAAACAGGGCCCAAAATGGAACCTTGTGGCACACCAGAGGTCAAGGGGGCCGAGGAGGAGGAGAGGTCACCAATCTGAACAGAAAAAGTCCTCTCTGTTAAATACGACCTAAACCACTGCAGCACAGGTCCCTGAAGCCCAACCTGTTGTTCCAGACGTGTCAGGAGGACTGAGTGGTCCACGGTGTCAAATGCTGCAGTAAGATCCAGCATTATGAGCAGCACTGGCTTTTTCTCATCAAGGGACAAGAGAATGTGGTTCTGTACTTTGAGGATCGCAGACTCAGTGCTGTGCAGAGGCCTGACCACTGCTTGAACACAGTTGGTACAGAACCTGAACTCAGACAGCTGTTTATAAATGAGAGGAGGCATGGGCCCACTGTGTTAAAAACCTGTTTAAGCATTTTAGATGGTATAATGTCCAGAGGACAGTTGGTCGGTCTCAGCCCCTGGACCACCTCAGAGAGGAGAGAGAGTGACACTGGCTCAAACACATTAAACACAGAGAGGACCGGAGAAGAGCACAAGTCAGAGTGTTAGACCTGGTCTTAATGCTCTGTTTAACAGAGTCGTGCAGAAGCTCATGAGTGCTCCAGACTGAAGGGGTGTGTTCATTGTTGTGTTGGTTCTAATGGAGCGGGTTCACAGCTGCTGTGGTTGTTGTAGTTGTTACACACATGCTTAATACACACATCGACAACTGTATCATCAGCGCGGATACTTACATCTCTGTTTTGTCCGTCCACATGTCTCTATTAAGTTAAGTTAAAAGTCTTCACTCTGCTGTGGGTGAATGGGTGAAAGGAAGTGTGTGAGTGCCTAAGAGGTGGAAAAGCACATTTCCATGTAGCCTATATTAAATATTTGGGAATATATGTTTTCATATTATACATATATAGATTCTTTGCCACGTTTACAATATGTAGGCCTATGTAGCGACGTAACTTGTGTCCTCTAACCTTTGGCCTCATGTCAAGAAAGCGCCAAGCAGCTCCCGCTGCCGGCCACAACAACAAAACAAACAGAGAATTAAAGTTTAAAGACAAGGTGCAGGATAGATGAAGGTCTTTAATTGACATCATTAAAAGAAGATCAGGCTGCTGGGACAGCACTTTTGGGCTGAAATGAAGCCTGTTTTCTTCATTGAACAATGGCTATTTAATGGTCGCAGTGACGGGCCAAATCATTTCAAAAAAGTGTTTTTTTTCCCAACTCTTGCTTTTATGGATCAGTGTAACTAAACCCTAAAACAACCTTTTTTAGTGAAGGATCTGTAAGACTGGGGCTTCATTAGTGCTGGTCTTTGATTTGAGTGACAAAAGCTGCTCTAAAAGCTGGATGGACACGATGAGGCTCCAGCTGGACTCGTCCTGAGGAACTGAGACTTTTTCAGTTCCAAGTAAAGCTAAAGTTAATTCATCAGTTTGTTATGTTGCTAGTTAGGTAAAGTATGCTAAAGGTTAGCTTCAGCCAGCGCTGTACCAGACGGCTCCACTGGAACGAACATGTGAACGCCAATTAACTGGAGACAGTGCCCAAAAGCAGAGCGTGACTGCGGGATAAACTCTAGGAAGAAGATTTAGCAGACGCTTTTCCAAAGTGACATCCATGAAGCTTCCATTCACCAGTGTTACAGTGCCTTGCCCAAGGACACAACAACAGTATGAACTGTGGGGAGACTGGGAATCGAACCGACAACCTTCCGGTTAAATGACAACCGCTCTACCACTGAGCCACTGCGCCCCACAAGACCAGGACCAGACCCAGACCCAGACCCAGACCCAGACCCAGACCCAGACCCAGGACCAGGACCAGGACCAGGACCAGCACCAGACCAGACCAGACCCAGACCCAGACCCAGACAGACCAGACCCAGGACCAGGACCAGGACCAGCACCAGACCAGACCAGACCCAGACCCAGACCCAGACCCAGACCCAGACCCAGACCCAGGACCAGGACCAGGACCAGCACCAGACCAGACCAGACCAGACCAGACCAGACCAGACCAGACCAGACGTGACCAGACGTGACCGGACCAGACCGGACCGGACCGGACCAGGACCAGGACCAGGACCAGGACCAGGACCAGGACCAGACCCAGGACCAGACCCAGACCCAGACCCAGACCCAGGACCAGGACCAGGACCAGGACCAGGACCAGGACCAGACCCAGGACCAGGACCAGACCCAGGACCAGGACCAGACCAGGACCAGGACAAGACCAGGACAAGACCAGGACCAGGACCAGGACCAGGACAAGACCAGGACCAGACCAGGACAAGACCAGGACCAGGACCAGGACCAGCACCAGGACCAGGACCAGGACCAGCACCAGCACCAGGACCAGACCAGGACCAGGACCAGGACCAGACCAGGACCAGGACCAGACCAGGACAAGACCAGGACCAGGACCAGGACCAGGACCAGGACAAGACCAGGACCAGGACCAGACCAGGACCAGGACCAGGACCAGGACCAGGACAAGACCAGGACCAGGACCAGGACCAGACCAGGACCAGGACCAGGACCAGGACCAGGACCAGACCAGGACCAGGACCAGGACTAGGACCAGGATGTCCTGTCGGTCCTGGGAGTGGATCTCTTCTTCTGTGGTTCTCCCTGAGGTTTCACAAGAGGGTGTAACAGCACAGAAGAGCCAATCCTGGAGGACCTGAGTCTGCAGTCCACCTCCACCTCAAAGAGAAAGGACAGTCCTTTGAGGACAGAACTGTCCCAATTCTGTCCAGAGAGGACAGATGGTTTGAGAGGGGGGTGAAGGAAGAACAGAAAAGCCTTTGAACAGAGGAGGTGTCCTCAGGTTCATGTTGTCTAGTATTTATAACAGTTATGGGAATTGTCTGTTTTCATTTTTTAATATTACTTTTCATTCTGCTCCTGTCCTTCATGTTACAAACATAGACCTAGACACAGCCCCCACCTGCTGGCCTCTGGGTCAGAGGGCTGCAGAGGGCCTCCTCCTTAACACTGTGTACTGCTGAGTAGAAAACCACATGGACTGTTGACTTCTTTAAACAAACCTCACTCTGTAGCTTTGATACATGTTTGTACTCTGCTTCTTCTTGCAAGAATTAAACCTGACCATTTGCTTTTTAAATGTACTCTGCCTACGTGTCTCTCTGGATAATATAAGGATATAGAATTCTTATAACAATAACAGTGTTTTAAAACATGAAACAAAACAGTTTGACTCTAGAACAACAGCACCTGAATGGAACAGTGTCACTAACGACTCTCCTGAGCCTTAACGACTCTCACATCAGAGTCACACTGTCCTTTCAGAGCCAACGACTATGAGACCAGAACAGTCTGGTCCAATCAGAGTTGAAAATATTCCTTCTATAAGAAAAACTGTTGTGCAACACCTGAGGGAACTCTCTAATAAATGTAACAGCTCACAGGGACCTGGCCCCGTCGTCATCGTGGACAGCCTTTTCTTTTATCACCATCAACTGAGAATCAGACCAACGCAGGGGTTTTTCACAGAATCTGTGGTATCGATGGGATCGTGGGGCTATTGATGGATGCCACCACGTCAGCAGAAACTCATATTACTCCTACTCTAAGGTATTGTGAATGACCAGCGGAAGGTTATTGAGCTCCTGGAAGGATACATGACTCTCAGGTCCTACGAGTTTCCCCTTCCTTTTGTTGCTTATAATGGCAGAGGGACGTCCCAGGCAGGAGGGGGACAGTTAGGATTGAGAAGCTAACCTTTTTGTGTTATAATTTTAAACCTGATATAGCATTTAAATGAAACATAAAATGGCATAGGCTACTGTGAAATTGTTAAATAAAGCAATGCATTGTTGGCAGAGGATGGTTAACAAAATGTAACACGGCATAAAACACCATTTGTTTTTCTGTGTGAACCCCCAATGATTTGGAAACACCAGATTTTATTTACACAAACACACTTAAGTTCAGTACATGTCATAAAAATACTCTGAATACTTTACATTCTGTATTGAAATTTCTAATCAATGCAAACTACTATATCTTTAAAACACTAAGCATTAAAAATTAAAAGAATCTCTACAATAAAATTGTGTTTTTACGTTTGATCTAGAAACGTTTTCAGACGCTGGAAACACTCCCAATGACTTCATTTGCTCGATGCGTCTTCTTTCCTCGCTCTCTTCAGGAACAGGTGTGACAGTGAAGGACTGTTGGGACTCTTCAGAAGATTCGGGACCCTGATGCGGTCACAGGGCGTTGGGTCTGGTAACACGCCCAGGTGTTCCAATCAGAAAATCTATTTCACCATAAAACAAACTTCATTTTTCCTTCTGTGACACCGTCTTTAACTTTTTGATACCCCTTTAAGTCACAAACCTCTTTGAACCGATTAGAAAGCTTTTCAAACATCTGTCATACCCGTCCCACTTTATGGGCTCGCTCAGGCCTTTAGGGAGGTTTTCCTGGCCTCAGCCTCTCATTGGACGGATCAGAACCAGTGGAACCAGAAGAGACCGAGACCAGGCTGTGGTACAGATTTATTGAATGTGACAGTTACAGCCGACACTGAACCCAGCAGCAAATAAACTCTAAACCAGGAACCAATCAGATTGCTCCAATCCGACGACAGAGAAATACAAATAAACTTTATTAAACACGACTGGAGACAACGAACGCAGTGGTGTATGAGCAAACAGTCCGCTCCGTCTTCATTCATCCAGGTCTCAGTACAGGCTTTAGTTTAGACATTAGCATCTGGATAAGGTTGTCCAAAGGCCTGCCCCAAAACTCTAATAACTCTTTATTCTTTTTTAATATTTCCTTTAGTAAAACTTCTAATTTTTCTTTTTAAACAAAAACATTCATAAATGACACTGATTTTTTTCTGAACTTATAATCTACAGATTCTCCACAAAATCCAACAAAAAAAGGAAATATAAAAAGGGAACCGTTGAGTATTGCCTTCTGTTTCCGTTTGGTTCAGTCTTACTCCTGAAAAAGTCCACAAGGCCAGAGCGCCCCCCTGTGGTGAGCTACGCCGACCCTTGACCCGCTCCTGGAACAAAACAAAAACAAATGTATTACTTGAAAAGATTTACCATTGTTCAACTTTGTGGAATATTTAGAAAGGTCCCAACAGCCGGCCCCCGGGCCATGTCCAGACCTCGAGAGGCTTTGATCCAGAACATTTTCCATAGTTCCAAGTTCATTGTGTAAAATGAACTCTAGCCTCGACACAACACTGTGAATCTGAATCTTCTCACTTTAACCACAGCAGGGGATGCAGTTAAACTAATGTGGATAATAGTTGCACTATTGTGTTATTTTTCTCTGAACAGGCCGAAGTGCTGAAGAGTAATAATCGACATTAAACTGTGAAGCGTATATTTATAAAGTGTTCACTGTTAAATCCACAGAAGGGCAGACGCACCACGGCGCTGGGTAAGTGCTACAGAGCGTTCTGACAGAACTGCTTCAGCTCATACCTGAACTTTTTGATCAAAACTGAATCAGAAAAACATCAGGCATGTGTGAGTTTGGGAGTTGCATATTTGACTAAAGCCTTAAACTTGTTTTTGTCTTAATTTCACAACGTTTCAATGCCATTTGGTGCTGCCCTGGTCCAGGATCAGTGTTAGTCCATGAGTCAGGACTCTCATGGTTCCTTTTCAAGTGTTTAATTCACCAGATATTTTATTTTTATTTGCATTAATGCTGTTGGATCTTTCTTTGTCTCGGTCCTTTATGAAGCCGATGAGCCAGAGGTTACAGCTATAAACGTTCTGTTAGCCCCGATGAGCCGAGGAAAGTATAAACGTTCTGTTAGCCCCGATGAGCCGAGGGAAGGTATAAACGTTCTGTTAGCCCCGATGAGCCGAGGGAAGGTATAAACGTTCTGTTAGCCCGATGAGCGAGGAAGGTATAAACACTGTTAGCCCGATGAGCGAGGGAAGGTATAAGCGTTCTGTTAGCCCCGATGAGCGAGGGAAGGTATAAGCGTTCTGTTAGCCCCGATGAGCCGAGGAAAGTATAAGCGTTCTGTTAGCCCCGATGAGCGAGGAAGGTATAAAGCGTTCTGTTAGCCCGATGAGCGAGGAAGCTATAAACGTTCTGTTAGCCCCCGATGAGCCGAGGGAAGCTATAAACGTTCTGTTAGCCCCCGATGAGCCGAGGGAAAGTATAAACGTTCTGTTAGCCCCGATGAGCCGAGGGAAAGTATAAACGTTCTGTTAGCCCCGATGAGCGAGGAAAGTATAAGCGTTCTGTTAGCCCCGATGAGCGAGGAAAGTATAAAGCGTTCTGTTAGCCCCGATGAGCCGAGGAAAGTATAAGCGTTCTGTTAGCCCCGATGAGCCGAGGAAAGTATAAGCGTTCTGTTAGCCCCGATGAGCCGAGGGAAGGTATAAACGTTCTGTTAGCCCCGATGAGCCGAGGGAAAGTATAAACGTTCTGTTAGCCCCCGATGAGCCGAGGGAAGGTATAAACGTTCTGTTAGCCCGATGAGCGAGGAAGCTATAAGCGTTCTGTTAGCCCCGATGGGCGAGGAAGGTATAAAGCGTTCTGTTAGCCCCGATGAGCCGAGGAAAGTATAAAGCGTTCTGTTAGCCCCGATGAGCGAGGAAAGTATAAGCGTTCTGTTAGCCCCGATGAGCCGAGGGAAAGTATAAACGTTCTGTTAGCCCCCGATGAGCCGAGGGAAAGTATAAACGTTCTGTTAGCCCCCGATGAGCCGAGGGAAAGTATAAACGTTCTGTTAGCCCCCGATGAGCCGAGGGAAAGTATAAACGTTCTGTTAGCCCCCGATGAGCCGAGGGAAAGTATAAACGTTCTGTTAGCCCCGATGAGCGAGGAAAGTATAAGCGTTCTGTTAGCCCCCGATGAGCCGAGGGAAAGTATAAACGTTCTGTTAGCCCCCGATGAGCCGAGGGAAAGTATAAACACTGTTAGCCCCGATGAGCCGAGGGAAGCTATAAACGTTCTGTTAGCCCCGATGAGCCGAGGGAAGGTATAAACGTTCTGTTAGCCCCGATGAGCCGAGGGAAGCTATAAACGTTCTGTTAGCCCCGATGAGCCGAGGGAAGGTATAAACGTTCTGTTAGCCCCGATGAGCCGAGGGAAGGTATAAACGTTCTGTTAGCCCCGATGAGCCGAGGGAAGGACTGTTATATGTTTACGGCAGGATTAGTATTTAACAGAAGAATTCCTCTATTACTGTCATAGTTTTCAGAATTTATTTTTAAATGTGTTACATCGGTTTATTTGAACTGTGTTGCTGATTTATTTACAAACTATTATTTTGAAATACTCAATGCAATAATAATGTTATAATAATTTTTATTATTATGACATTGATAGATTACTCGATTACAGAAATAACCAATGTAACACTAGATGTAACAGAATGAAATAAATCAGATTAACGGGTTTACATGCACAAAGTACCCGGAGTATTCTAGGTGTTAATCTGATTTCTCTTGGACCGATAACTGGCGTCAGATAAAAATGGTGTTTACACTTGAATAATCTGCAGTAATCAGATCATGATCAGATTTCTCGAGTGTAATACTTGGCCTCAGATGCAGGTATTAAAGGTCCGTGGTTTTTACACGTTTACTCAAAATAGCTGCTAAATACTTCATGCATCCATTTTATTCAAAATGTCCTGGAGGAGGACCCCCCACCCCCGCTGCACAGACCCTTTCTGGGCCTGGTGACATCATCACCAACCCTACGAACACCTGTGTGTGTGGGGTCTCACCTGGTCTTCCCGAGGGGGAGGGGGGACTGCAGGTGACGGGGAGGGGCGGGGTCACTCTGAGGCGTAGGGCAGCTCTGGGGGCGGGGCTTTGATAGACAAGTCAGGGGGCGGGGCTTTAACGGTGACGGGCTGCGAGGTGCGGCGAGGTGGAGACGGTTTGGGCTGAGCCTGTTGTTGCATCGTGTCGTAGTACGTCACTCCTCCGTAGGTCACCTGAGCCTGGGCCTGGAACACAGACAGGGTCAGAGGGGCTGGAACTAGGATTTGGTCTTGAACAGGTTTAACTCAGACTTACCTGGGGGGTGGGGTACATGGTGGGGTAGGGGTAGGACATGACCCCAGGAGAAGGGTAAAATGGTGGCGGCAGGAGCTGCTGGGGTTGCCCCGGCGACAGGGAGACAGGTGGGGCTCCATAGAGGGCGGGGTTAGAGATGGGGCCTCCTGATTGGTGTGGATGGAGGCCTGTGGGCGGGGCAAAGACAGACACCATCAGAGCAGCACTGAAATCCCAGTAAAACCACAAAATCCCGGTCTTGAAGGACTTACCCGGATGTGGGAGGTGCATCTCCGGCTGGACCAGAATGCCTTGGGGCGGGATAGGGGCGGGACCATCACCGTGAGCGTAGATTGGTCCCTGATACGGCACTGGAACAGAGCAATAGAAGAACAGTTTATACCAAGACTTAGTCCTGGTTCAGTCCCAGTTTAGATCCGGTCTTACTGGTCTCGTAGTAGTGGCCCTCCATGACCCCCAGGTGCATGGGGGCGGGGGCTGGTTCTGGGACGGTCCTCTGTCTCTGGGAGGAGTAGCGTTTGGCCCGATTGGAGCTGATCTCGTCCAAAGCCGAGAACTGGGGCGGTCCAGAGGGCAGGTGCAGGGGGTTGGACAGACCTGAGGAGACCAGACCGGGGGACAGGTTTTAGTGAGTCTCACCCTGTCACTAATGACACTAATGTCTGTCAAAGACAAGACTCTGGGCTGCATTTGGGCCTGTTGAACAGTCACTGACAGAACAGTTCAAAAGGAAACCCTCACACTCACCTCTGATCTCTGAGCGGATGTACGACGTTGGGCTCTGGCTCCAGGTCTGTCCCGATAAACTGAGCCTGGCCAGGTCCTGGTCCATGTCCGAGAGCCCTTCTGCAGCCGGCCCTGCCCCTAAGGCGCCTGGCCCCGCCTCTGCATCCCCTGGCCCCGGCCCTGCATCTCCAGGGGCAACCCAACCGGCCTTCGGCGACGGTGCGGCCCCAGTTTCCTCCACCGACGCCTGCTTGCTGCCGAGGTCGGCCGGCCGCGACCGAGTCCTGCGCACCAGCGAGTACGACTTCCGCTCCACCGGCCGCTCCGTTGAAGGCGAGCCGTCACGATTGGTCAAGGCGGGCGATGAGGTCACGCGGGGGACAGGGTCCGGCTGAGACTTCTGTTCCTGCTGTCGGTGATACACGGAGCTGTCGGTCAGAGAGGGATCCGAGGAGCCGATCAGGACGTCATCGGGTGGGGCTCCTCTGAAGCCACGCCCCCCTCTACCACTGGCCACTCCCCCTCCACCTGCAGTGAACTCCAGCTGAGGCTTCGGACTGTGGTGTTGCTCTCTGGAAGTAAACCAAACACCAGAACTGGGTCATTCTTTCTGAAAATCAAAGACCTCTTGGATTTAAACTGTGTGGATTGGATTAGTTTTCTTCTTTTTATCTAAATTTAGGTTTCGAAAAGACTGGACTAACTCTGTCTCCTTCAAACACTGACCTCCATGAGTCTGGACCTGGTCTAAGTCTGGACCTGGTCTAAGTCTGGACCTGGTCTAAGTCTGGACTAACTCGGTCTCCTTCAAACACTGACCTCCATGAAACAGAATTAGTATTACCTGGGGACATCTAGTCATTCGTAAAATTTGCAGACCTTAAATTTTTATTTATTTTTTGTCTGTATCGTCTGTAAAAATTCCCTTCAAATGATCCTGTATTTCGTCAAAGGCAAAACTAGTAAAAAAAAAAAAACTAGTCTTGTGCAAACCCCCATGTCTGTAATACTGTTTATTTTAGTCCAGACCTACTCCCAGCCCTAGACCTAGTCCAGACCTACTCCCAGCCCTAGACCTAGTCCAGACCTACTCCCAGCCCTAGACCTAATCCAGACCTACTCCCAGCCCTAGACCTAGTCCAGACCTACTCCCAGCCCTAGACCTAGTCCAGACCTACTCCCAGCCCTAGACCTAATCCAGACCTACTCCCAGCCCTAGACCTAATCCAGACCTACTCCCAGCCCTAGACCTAGTCCAGACCTACTCCCAGCCCTAGACCTAGTCCAGACCTACTCCCAGCCCTAGACCTAGTCCAGACCTACTCCCAGCCCTAGACCTAGTCCAGACCTACTCCCAGCCCTAGACCTAGTCCAGACCTACTCCCAGCCCTAGACCTAGTCCAGACCTACTCCCAGCCCTAGACCTAATCCAGACCTACTCCCAGTCCGAGACCTAGAAAGCATCTGCTTTGACCCGATGGACGGAGGACACATCACCAGAGCGCTAACAATCAGGTGAGTATCTCTCCTGGCATTGTTCTAAAGTAACGTTTCTATTATTTCTCAACATCGTCAACACTTTAACTGTGCACCACACCTCATTCATTGTTAAACTGGTTATTTTTCTGATAGAGTTTAGTACTATAGTTGATGTTGTTTTGTGAACAGGGCACTTTTGTTTATGCTAGCGGGTTTTTAGCATTGTAATTAGCGCTGAGCATACCTCGATTGTCGTGTTTGTTACCATTGTTGTCTTATTGGTGGTTAGTCTTGTTGTGTGTGTGTTAGATCATTGTGAGTTGTGAACAGTTGGCTTGACTTAGCTGTACCTACACTAGCTTAGCTAAGCTTTTCTGTGTTGTTGTTGCGTGTGGCAATGGATTGCCATTTTTGTTCGGTATTATTAGACAGATTGTCTCTATTAGAGAGACGTGTTTGTGAGTTAGAGCAGCTAGATCAGCATAGACAGGGTTTGGTTACTTTAGATGTGTCAGGGTTTCCGGATAGTATCAGATGCAGGTCTGATAGCAGTCCTGCTAGCGATAGCTCTAGTTGCGGCTCAGTTGTTTCGGCAGCTGTTGCAAAGAGTCCTGCTTTTCTCTCGGTCTGTCTGCGAAGCGGTTCAGGCAGGCGAAAGCCTCCGGTTGTCCGCTCCTGTTCGCGGTCACCCCCTCTGACCGCGAACCGGTTTTCGGCGCTTTCAAGTCCGCTTGTCGCGCAGATCACCGGCCTGTTCCCTCTGCGCCGGCCAGCCGGAGCGAGCATCGTACTCTGGTGATAGGGGACTCCATTATTCGCAATGTTAGACTTGAGACGCCAGCCATTGTCCACTGTTTACCGGGGGCCAGGGCTTCCGACATAGAGGCTAACCTTAGGGTGCTGACATCACACAGGAAGGGAGAGTTTCCCAGGACACATACTTGCACTACATACAAGCAGATAGTTATTCATGTCGGCACCAATAATGTGAGAATGAGGCAGTCTGAGGTAACCAAAGGTAGCCTAGCTAGGACTTTTGAACTAGGGAACAAGATGAGTCGGCATCGATTAATTGTCTCTGGCCCCCTCCTCGTAAGGGGTAGTGATGAACAGTATAGCAGATTAGTTTCCATGAACCGGTGGCTGGCCCGGCATTGTAGTCAGAAAGGTTATGGTTTTGTGGATAACTGGCCTTCTTTCTGGGGCCGCCCAGGCCTGCTGAGGGCAGACGGCCTGCATCCTACTGAACAAGGTGCTGCCATTTTGTCTAGTAATATAGACAGGTGCATTCAATGCATTTGACACAAGGAATCTCAGCAGGTCGCAGGAATTAGAGAACCTGCTAGTCATGATAGTGCGGGTGTGGAACTGGATAATGTAGCAGCTTTTAGTTGTCTGGTTAGGCCGTATCAATCCAATGTCTACTTCCCAAATTTATTGGATATGGTGAATTTATTTAGTTCTCAAACACATCTGAAAACTCACAGAGTCAGTGACCCAAAAGCATCATGTCCTCATGTTATTATAACTCAGAGGCATTCTTTTAAACCCGGCAGAACTGTTAGAGCTCGACAGCTTGTAGACCTAGCCCCAGTCCCAGACCAAATCTAGACCTGGTCATTTAGCAGACGCTTTAATCCAAAGTGACTTACAAGTGAGGAAAACAATGGGAGCAATTTTAACAACACAAGGAACAAAAAGCATAAGTGCTCCTAAAACCCATCTGTTTAAATTAGGGATGCTCATATTGACCGTTTAACCGTTAACCTAAAGTCAAAATTTTGACCGATTAATCAGTTAAACGGTTTAAAGCGTTTTTTTAAAGGTTCTTTTTTTTGTTTGCTGCATGGTTTAAAAATAAAATAGCCTACTATATAGCTTATATTTATTAACTCACGCAGCGCGTCGGCACGCGCAAATGGCCGCACAGACTGTGCGGCATATCCAGGTCCCGCCCGGTCAAAACCCGTCAGAATTGGCTGAAAAAGGTGTCAATCGAAGGCTAACACTTCCTGTTAGCATTTTAGTAGCTTTTTTCGCCGTCTCGAAAGGACTTATGGCTTTTATTATCAATAGAAATGACAAAAAATGTTGCAGCAGATTTCAAGTTGGAAATACTTCTCTAATTATTTTACTGGATATTATTCCCTGGACCTTTACGGACAGAAAGACAAGCTTACGTGCATTTGTTGCTGTTTCAGTCCAAGAGACCCGTCAAAGGTAAGACAAGTCCAAACTAAATCTTTGTGCTTGTCTGTAAAAAAGGCTTTGGTGTCGGCGCTGTGGTTGTAACGTGTTAAAATGGTTTATATCGTCTGAAAGATGAGACTGTAAGCTTTAATTTGGTATAATATATATTGTTGGGGTTTGCATGACGAGGTGCAAGCACAACGCAGGCTTTCTTTTGTAGCGTGTTTACCTCCCGGGACCAAGCCGTTAATGCCACTTCAATATTATAATCTTATCAGTTAACGGTTAATAATCGATTAAGGAGCGGCGGTTGTCGGTCGGGAAAATTAATCAAAATGAGCATCCCTAGTTTAAACCCAGTGCAGTAAGTAAGCACAACAAAGCTAAGGATAGGAAGTTTTTTTTTTTTTTTTTTTTAGACCCAGCCCCTGACATAAACTTGACCTAGTCCCAGCCCCAGACCTACTGTAGTTCCAGCCCTAATTCAGACTTAGAACCAGTGTCCCGACCCGGTGCTCACCCTCTGACTGCAGGCGGGGTCCTGGGCGGTGCTGGTTCTCGTTGGTCCTGAAGGGAGAAGGGTGGTGCTGGTTTCTGGTTCTCTGTGGCGGAGGCTTGGTTCTGGGAGCGGAGGGAGCTGATTGGTTGAGGGGCTGTGCAGGAGGCGGTGCTTGTGTGGAACCTCCTCTGTGGACTCCACTCTGCCAGGACCGGACTGGACGCTCGGCTCCGTCTCTCCAGCGTTTGTCTCGACTTGGAGACGTGTTAGGTCTGAAAAGGATAATCAAGATTAAAACAGTGAACTGGTGAAATGTCCTTGTGAGTTCACAGGAGGTCGGGTCAAAGGTGAATCATCTCAACAGAAGCAGCAGCTGGTGTCACGTGGCAGACCTGAGACAAGTTTACTCGTCTAACTCAGAACTAAGTATTCAAAGTACTTCTGTTTATTCTGGATTATGCTGTTGCAGTAATGATGCACAGAATGAGTGGGATTCATGCCTGTCCATCTGCTCGGGACCAAACAAATGTCTTCCTGTCACTGTGTTAGAGGAGCTCCACCCAACTCTAACAACCGTAAATGACAGAGTCAGTGAAGAGCCTCACATTAATGATCTTAATTCATTCTGGCTGTTATAAAATGTGAACAAACATAAAGGTAAGTTTTACTGGTCACGGTAAACACACGGGACTAGACTGAATAATAGGGCTGTTTCGAATGCCATTTTTTGAGCTTCGAAGCTTAGGTGGCAATCAATATCGAATATTCGAAGCTTCGGTGGGTGGGGCTAAATATATAATAATAGTGTCGGTGTAACTGCCGCATTTTCATTTCTGTTAATTTTCTGTGTAAACTGTTATTTGGTGTGTTTTGTGAAGTGTCACCAGAGGGCGCTGTAGCGCAGAGTTAGGCTCTTGTATACGCAGTGGTAGATTGATTAGAGCAGAAGTAGCGATCTCCACAGAAACCAAGAAAGGATACATGATTAAGAGAATAATTACGCTAAAAGTTAAAGTTTAAATTTATAAGGTAAAGGACAGAAGATCTCCAAAGCTAATCCCTCTCATGGTACTCAGCCAACGAGGTTTGTTTTTGTCTGTTTTATTTTCTAGAAGTTAATGTATCAATTGTACTTATTCGTTAAGCTAACTGTTGTTTTATCTGTGTGTTTCTTCAGTTTTCACGGTGTTTTTATGGCGCTATTGAAAGACGGATGCTAATAAATTCATCAGTAAAGGAAACCACTTGTGTCTAAAGTACTTGGGGGAATTACAGTCGGTTTGCATTTGTATCATCTTTCACGACTTTACGTTTCACTCTTCGGCATCGTAAATGTGTTGCGGCAGACCCAGTGGAGTGCAGTGTTGCATTTGGTGCAATATGATCAGGTGGAACACATTCTTTGAATATTAATAAACATTTAATAATCTTTTAAATAGAACAGTTTCCGGTACACATTACACGGGCAGGTTTATGCTCCGAAAACGGACAGTGATACAAAACACACACAAAAAAAAATATATAAAAAGAATATTCGAATCTCAAAACTAAAAATCGAATGCCACCCCACCGAACGAATATTCGAATATTCGATTATTCTAGTACAGCCCTACTGAATAATTAACCGGGGAAGACTTATTTAAGTAAACGTTGTTAGAACCCGTTAAATTACTAGAAGGACAGTCACTTCAGGTTCAGCCTGGAGCATTGGAACAGAATAAATCCTTCTAAAACCTGTTACGGTCCTGAGAGTCTCACCTGGCCCGCCTTGGTCTGAAGCCTCGCTCGGTACCGCCTCCATTTCTGATGTCGTAGCCGTAAATAGATATTAGCTCCTCTCGGCTTTTTGGAGCCTGTTCTTCTTCTCGGAATTTATCGTGTTCCCAGCGACCCTCGTCTTTCCACAGCTTCCTGTTCCTGCCTTTGGGCCTGAGAAGACCAGAACCAGTCAGGACCAGGTCTAACTTGGTCTAAACCCAGTCAAAAAAGGTCTTACCTCTCCTCCTCTTGGCTGTGGCCGCGGACGTCATGCTCGAAGAACAGTCCTCGTCGTGGGATGTAGGCCGGGTTCTTTCGGTCTTCGTCATCGTCAAGCTTCAGTTTGGCTCCGGACTTCGTCTCCGGGTCGTCTGTGGACTCCTGTGAGAGAAATCCATCTAAAAACCTGTTCAGATCCCACTAAAACCTGTTCAAATCCCGCTAAACCCTGTTCAAATCCCGCTAAACCCTGTTCAAATCCCGCTAAACCCTGTTCAAATCCCGCTAAACCCTGTTCAAATCCCGCTAAACCCTGTTCAAATCCAACTAAACCCTGTTCAAATCCAACTAAACCCTGTTCAAATCCCGCTAAACCCTGTTCAAATCCAACTAAACCCTGTTCAAATCCAACTAAACCCTGTTCAAATCCAACTAAACCCTGTTCAGACCCTGACCTGTCCGTCCCCGCTCTGTCGCTCTCCTTCCAGGTTGGCCTCGGTCTTGGCCTTGTCTTTCATCGGGGCTGTGTGCTCCTCGTCCTCGTTGTCTCTGGAGGGCTGGGCGTCATCGGCAGGAGTGGCTTTGATCTCTTCTCCCGTCGCAGTCTTCTCTTCATTCAATGGATCTGCCTCCTCCTCCTCTTCCTCCGCTCCCTACGAGAAAACACAGGCTTATTCAGACTTTTCACTAAACCTGATTTACTGAAAGGTACTTTAGCACGTGGTTAGCACTCCTGCCTCACAGCAAGAAGGTTGTGAGTTCAAAACCCGGCCGACCCAAACATACACCAGTCTTTCTGTGAGGGGTCTGCATGTCCTCCACGTGTTACTGTGGGTTCTCTCGGGGTACTCCTCTAAAGTGTGCTAGTGACTGGTGGTCTGTCACTGTCTCTAAATGTTAAAACGCAACTGTTCCCTTCACATGTTCCTCTGTTGGGTCAGGCCTCACTGGAGCCGAGTGACAGGAGTGTGAGCTGTGTCCCCTTCACATCTCTGTTGAGGACACAACCGACTTCTTTGCATAATTAATGAGCAACAGCAAAGTCACAAACTGACAAAGATGTTCAAGAGTTTAGTGTGTCACTAAAATATACATTTTTATGTAGTTTTTAATCTGAATGTCGTTGGCGTTTGTCCCTCACTTAGGCAGTCACCGGAGTGTGGGAAATATTAGTCACACATACCCTTTGGGGAATTAAGATCTATGGAAAATATTTTCACCATGATTGTTGGAAAAGGCTGCAGACAGAATTGTACAGTCAGGACTCAACAGCCTGGAGCAGGACAAAGAGACAACTTTAGTTTTTCCATGATTATGTTTTATGCTGATTTTAAGGTATCTTTCTAGTATCAGTATCACTCAAGCCAAGCTAACCAAACTCAACATTATAGTGTCATGACAACACTTTTACACAAGTGCTGCAGAGAAGTGCAAATTAATATGAAAATAGGATAAAACCTACACGTAAGCTTTATCCTCCAATAGCCATTATTTATATTAAAAAAATAAATACAAAAAAAAAAGGACAAAACATTAGAATTTTAGAGGTCAATAGGTCAACATGAGCCTCGATGGAACAGCGTAAAGCTTCCGTCAAATACAATTAAACCCAGAGAAATATGGTCCAACCACAGTCTCTGGTTTAGACTTTCAGGACTTCCTGCAAATATTTGTGTGTGTTCTTTTACCTCCGAGTGAGAGCCGTTCTCTTCGTTCTCTTCAGGGTCTGCGCTGTCGTAGTCGGACAGAACCGCTGCAAAACAAATATTTTAGAAGAATGTAGGACGTGAGGACTCGTGTGAACAGGCACACGTGAGGTGACGCTCAGCTGTTTGCCTTGCCTTCTGTTGTTCAGAAAATAGCTTGTTGTTAGCAGTGAGCTAAAGCTTAGTTTGCAGTGGAGCCGAGTAGCACAGTCTGCAATGCTAACAAGTCGCTTGCTTTTATCTGGTGTGCATGTCTTTTTGTTTTTTACCATCTGGCACAGAGAGCAGCGTATGGGTCTTAGTGCTGGTTAACTTTAGCCTGGCCAGCCGCGACTAACTCTTTTTCTATTCTATACAAAAAAAGTTAGACTGGTCCCAGTTGCTTGCATTCAATTTCAGAGGCAGGGGTCTTCAAAAGGCGGACCGCAAGACAGTATTCATAATTACAAGTGCATTGTGTAAAACATATTTTTGAACCTGCACTTCTAGGACGGCTACGTCAACACGCGCGGGTCCTCAGGTTACTATGGTTACGGACAGAGCAGCGGGAAATTTCAATGTTTAGCGTAGCCTGATAATGCGTTAGCAACAACTAAAATTTAAAAGTTGAGCCTTGGCAAAACATAATAAAGATTCACTGACGTTATGGACGGAGAGGGAACGTTTATTTTAGTTTATTCAGCTCCTCAGCTCCGTGTCAGTGTCAAAGCTGAACAACAGCCCTTTATCCTCTAGTCCCGACTGCTTTGATAATCACAGAATGAATCCAGAACTGAACCAGGACTGGACAGTTTTCATGTCAGGATTAAAAAGACTCAGCTCAGAGGAAAGTGAGGACATCTAATAATGTGGTGAGTTGTACATTTGTCTGTCAACTTCTTTATTCTGTTGTAGGTTAAGTATTGACTCGTTTGTCGCATATTTGACCTCATTTACAAACAACGCGAGTAATTAGCTCACGCTATTCACGTTCATTTGAACCCAACATGTGTTTATTTGGGTGATTAAAAACAGAAAAGGTGTGAAAGGAGGGTTTGGAGATGAGTGACACATGTTAAGTCTTCCTTAAGTTGTGTCAGTTTCTGTGTGAATCCTAAATCCTGTTACAGAACTAATCAGAAGCATTTTAATTAAAATGTTACCCCACACGGAGAAAATACAGGAAATAAATATTTCTATTCTAAATTTTGAAGTTTAAAGATGAACCTGCTAATTAAACAATAACAGTTAATTATTGGCAACAGATAATGCTAAAGAAATGCTCAGTGCATTTCCCTTGTTCCTGTTGTTTTCAGAGGAATGACAATAGAAAGAGATGAATTATGACAGGCATCTTTGTCACATTTGTTTAACAAATATGTTTTGGCTTGATTTGATGATTTTGTATTTAAAATGTTCTCACACATGTATAAAAGGAGTATTAGGCATTATATGCAGGATTCCAGGCTGTTGTCAATAAACCACCAGGTCCTGAGCTTTAGCCTCTTTTGATTTTGTAGTATTTTTTCTTTTGTCTGTGACAAACATCCTCCTCATGTAAACAAAGGATAAAATACAGAAAACAGTGGATTATCAACATTCATCTCCATTTGTTTAAGAGGCTGTAGGTGTGGAATAAATGAGACTTTACTTTAAAGACTTATATTCAAACACATATCCTTTTATTTAAATTTTCCGGACCCCTCACGGTGAGGAAAGTTAACTAAGGTCTAAGCGGACCTCGGCTGATTTTAACTGATTTTAATTTACCTCATTGTCACGTTCTATCTAGACATGTTATATTTCGGTATGCTTCGGTATCGAAAATGGTATCGAATATCGATATTTTCGAAGGTGTCGTATAGGGATGCTCATATTGACCGTTTAACCGTTAACCTATAGTAAATATTTTGACCGTATCAGATAAACGGTTTAAAACGTTTTTTTTTTTTTTAAGTTTTTTTTTTTTTGTTTGTTTGCTGCATGGTTTAAAAATAAAATAGCCTACTATATAGCTTATATTTATTAACTCACGGAGCACGTCGGCACGCGCAACCACACACCTGACACATGCATGAAGATGTCTGTGCGGCCATTGGTGCATATCCAGGTCCCGCCCATGTCAAAACTCGTCACAATTGGCTGAAAAAGGTGTCAATCGAACACTTCCTGTTAGCATTTTAGTAGCTTTTTTCGCAGTATTGAAAGGACTTATGGCTTTTATTATCAATAGAAATGACAAAAAATGTCGCAGCAGTTTTCAAGTTGGAAATACTTCTCTAATTATTTTACTGGATATTATTCCCTGGACCTTTACGGACAGAAAGACAAGCTTACGTGCATTTGTTGCTGTTTCAGTCCAAGAGACCCGTCAAAAGGTAAGACAAGTCCAAACTAAATCTTTGTGCTTGTCTGTAAAAAAGGCTTTGGTGTCGGCGCTGTGGTTGTAACGTGTTAAAATGGTTTATATCGTCTGAAAGATGAAACTTTAAGCTTTCATTTGGTATATATATATTGTTGGGGTTTGCATGACGAGGTGCAAGCACAACGCAGGCTTTCTTTTGTAGCGTGTTTACGTCCCGGGACCAGGACGTTGTACACTAAGCCGTTAATGCCACTTCAATATTATAATCTTATCAGTTAATGGTTAATAATCGATTAAGGAGCGGCGGTTGTCGGTCGGGAAAATTAATCAAAATGAGCATCCCTAGTGTCGTATCAAAATTAGAAATTCCAGTATCGTGACAACACTATATGGCGTGGCCTGTAACCCACACCCTGCTGCAGACAAACGGCTGTGAGAAAGGGACTAGACCGTCCTTTTTTTGAAAAAAGGAAAACTTTGATCTACCCCCTGATATGACCAGGTTTAATAACTTGAACAGGATCTTTTAAAATGAGATAAACAACAGTTTGGATTAACGTATAAACACATTTAACAGATTTATTTTAGTAACCATTCATTAACGTGACTTTTTTTTTTTACTTCTTATATTTCAATTTGTGGGAAAACTTGAAACACAGTTTAAAATAAGAAATACATGTCAAGTATATAAAGTTATTTGTTTGTCTGACGGTTTCGTGGGAGGCTTTGTGACATCAGCCTGAGTCACAACTTGACATTTAAAATTATTCAAAAATAAAACTGTCCTTACCGTCTCCAACTCCATCTTCACTTTCCTGCAACAGAAAGAAATACATCAGCATCAAACAAACTGTTCTGTAGCAGCACTTATGTAACCGGAACTTAGGCCTGGGAGAAAAATCGATTGAATGAATTAATTTGATTTTTTATGGCGGGCGATTCAAAAAAATAAGTAAATCAAGTTTTTGTGTAACGCGCATTTTTGGCTCCCCGGAGCTTCTGTAGCGTTAGTTTCACAGCAGAGCAGTACGGCACGCGACAACAACAACATCATAGCACACACAAAACAGCAACAGAAAGCGACAACATGGCTACTGGTGAAAGTGGGAAGTTTGTTCCCAAGAAAGGAATAAAATCATCTGTTGTTTGGAACTGGTTTGGGTTTACTGCGACAGACGTGGATTAAGAGACCTCACGCTGCAACACAAGGATCACACCGGTGAACTTGTTGCCAAGGGACTGAGAGACGCTCTCATGCCATGTATCCCTGTATGTTCTTGCATTGTTCGGGCTAGATACAATGAAAAATGTCACTGTCTAGTTTTCCTCAGATTTGAATGTGCTTTAGAAAATGGTGCTACTCTCAAGGTGAATGTTTGTCTCCTTTTAGTCTAGACTACAAAGTGGGACTTAAAACACAGCTGGGAATTTGATTCCAAGAGGGTGTTCATTTATTTATTATTCATCCCAAAAATGGGGGTTACATTTGTCTTGCTTTTAAATAAAAGCAAAATTTGCTTTAAGTTGTCTGCTGTTTGTACTTATTGCTTTTCATAAAGAGTAACTAAACCCTAAACTAACTTTTTTTAGTTAATGATCTGTAAGAATGGGGCCTTATTAGTGCTGTTCACTGATCTGAGTAAAAGTTTTGACATTTGAGTATAAAGTATATTAATTTTACATTTTATGGTGTAAAACCGTCTAAGTGCTGCCCTCCTCAGGTTAAACGGTAGTTACTGCAGTTGAATTTTTAGATTTAAGATTGTTTCCTAGTGTGACGTATACTGGCTCGACTAACGGCTCTCTACCCACGCCCCTGGCACGACCCCACCACACCCTTGGCATTGGCTCACGCCCCTGGTATAAAAACATCTTGTTCCCAAGTAGCGAGTATTGAAAACATCAGGCTAGCTATATTAGCATGTAGCTACTTGTAGTGTTGCTGGTTGCAACAACACTGCTGGACTGCATTGCTTTCCAGTTGAGTTGGAAGTTAGACGCCAGTGTGCACTTGGCCTGGAACACCGTGAGTTCCTGCTGAGAGCTGGAGTTTGCAGCGGGCATTTTAAGAGGGATTGCTTCTCCAACACAATGGAGGTGGAAATGTGCTTCTCAAAACAGCTCCCGCTGAAAAGCAACACAGCGCCTAACGCTGCTCCTGCATGGATTCCCACCACCGCAGCAGCGTCTTGAGGTGAGTGAACATTCATTTTGAAACACAATTTATGTTTCTTCCCAGTAAAGCTAAAGTTAATTAATCAATTTTGTCATGTTGCTAGTTAGGTAAAGTATGCGTTAGCTTCAGCTGCTCCTGATACCGGGCTAACGCTAATGAGGGCTGCTGCGTTGATACTGTGTCCCAGTACACACAGACATTTAGCTTTACTCTTTCACTCAATATTCCGTTAGTTATTTTCGTAAAGGGCAGCACTCTGTTGGACTTGTAGCAGAGATGCAGCCCTTGGCACTAAAGATCTGTCACTGGCTCATGACTCTGGACTTGACTGAACATGAACAGCTCATGACTCGTGTAACACCGTGAGTTTTGACTCAACACAAACTCAAAAACTTGTGCGTTTTGTGTCAACTTTGCTAATTAGATTGAACGTGAAAGCGCCACCATCAGTGTACGTTGTTTATCGCTGCTCCTCGGGGTAAACCGAGCAGAGCTGGAGCTGCTGAGGAGACAGTGTATCACAGGCTGCAGCTACCAGACCGACCCAGAGACAGTACACACGGATTAAAATACTAGTGCTTTCACGGAGGATATACAGTAATAGTAATGAGAATATTTGTGTTATTAATATCCTTTATAAACATTTTAAAATGAATTAATATAATACTGTAATTGTAAACAATAACACAAATCTTTTGTTTTGCCTAAGATGACCAGAGAAACTGGGGGCCAGCCTGAACCAGTCGCTGCAGATCTGCAGGTGAAGCAAAGGTGAGTTTGAATACTGTGAAGCTTTTGTATGTTTAATTTAGTTTATTCTTTATTTCTCAGGCACCATGTACAAAAACAATAATCTCACAAGAAAAGATATGCTTTGTACCAGATTTAGAATCTCAGACTGTCTAGGATCTGATTCCATTGTTTGATGGTTTGAAATGAAAAGGCTGTTTGTGCAAAGGCAGAGCATCTTTTAGGGATTGTGCAGTTTTTGTGAGTTGTGGACCCAGATGTTTGGGTCTCATCATATAATCAAGATAACAAATCATGTGTTAAACTCTTGTTTTTGCAGCCACCCAGGCCAGAACGCCTAATAGGAGTGTGTCATGTGACACAGACCCTGATGGAGCTGCCAGAGTGTCCCAGGACTAGCTCTACTCCAATAATGAGGAAACGGTGTGAGGTGTCACTGCTGAAGGTAATGCATTTATTCCCATTCTTTAGTTTGTTTTGTTTGTTTTACTGTTATAGCGCAATTACTTGTTTTAAATACTCAAACAAGAACACGTGAGGTGTGTGATAATCTATCATTTTATTGTCATTAAAATGGTCTAATTTAAGAAAATAAAACCATGTTTATATGTTTATTTTATTTTCAGGACCTGGTGACTGTTCCTGCGTCACTTCACTGTTGAAGATATTTCATCTTCAAGTTTGCCGCCGTCTATTAGTGTTGTCAAAAATATCGATATTTCGATAAATATCGATACAGAAATATCTCAAACGATACGATACTCATTTCCCGAAGTTTCGATACCGAGTATCGATATCGAGGTTTCTTTTTTTTTTTTACTTGCACTATTGGTTTCTGAAAGTATGACAATCTGAGAGTCCTTTGAACAAGTGCACTACATCAGGGGTCTTCAAAAGGCAGACCGCGATCTGGATCTCCGCAAGACATTATTCATAATTACAAGCGCATTGTGTAAAACATATTTTTGAACCGGCACTTCTAGGACGGCTACGTCAACACGCGCGGGTCCTCAGGTTACTATGGTTACGGACAGAGCAGCGGGAAATTTCAACATGTTTAGCGTAGCCTGATAATGAGTTAGAAACAACTAAAATTTTAAAACCTTGGCAAAACATAATAAAGATTCACTGACGTTACGGACGGGAGGGAACGTTGGCTTGAATTGATGATTTTGTATTTAAAATGTTCTCACACATGAAGGAGTACTAGGCATAATATGCAGGATTCCAGGCTGTTGTCGTTAAACCACCAGGTCCTGAACTTTAGCTTTAGCCTCTTTTGATTTTGTAGTATTTTCCTTATGTCTGTGAGCTGTGTTTGGTGAAAGCTAAACACTCAAACATCCTCCTCATGTAAACAAAGGATAAAATACAGAAAACAGTGGATTAGCAACATTCATCTCCATTTTGTTTAAGAGGCTGTAGGTGTGGAATAAATGAGACTTTACTTTAAAGAATTATATTCAAACACATATCCTTTTTATAAAAAATTTCCGGACCCCTCACGGTGAGGAAAGTTAACTAAGGTCTAAGCAGACCTTGGCTGATTTTATATTTATCTTTAAATAAAAAATTTAAAAATAGTAATATAGTGACAGTTGTTTTCCCTTTGGTATCGAAAATCGATATTTTTGAAGGTATCGTATCGAAGTTAGAAATTCCAGTATCGTGACAACACTACTGTCTATCATCTTGGATTCAGACTCTGAAAACTGCAGTTAGCTCTATAGTTTTTGAGACTTAGCTTTACTTTGCTGACTACATTTAGACTAATGTAAACAGTAATACACTGTTGAACACACTCAAGATTCTTTAAAATTTTGGAACAGCTCATGAAGTTATGATTAGCCTGTGTAAGTCTGGCTTAGGGATGCTCATATTGACCGTTTAACCGTTAACCTAAAGTAAAGATTTTGACCGATTAATACTATCAGTTAAACGGTTTAAAACGTTTTTTTTAAAGTTTTTTTTGTTTGTTTGCTGGCTGCATGGTTTAAAAATAAAATAGCCTACTATATAGCTTATATTTATTAACTCACGGAGCGCGTCGGCACGCGCAACCACACACCTGACACATGCATGAAGATGTCTGTGCGGCCATTGGTGCATATCCAGGTCCCGCCCATGTCAAAACTCGTCACAATTGGCTGAAAAAGGTGTCAATCGAAGGCTAACACTTCCTGTTAGCATTTTAGTAGCTTTTTTCGCGGTCTCGAAAGGACTTATGGCTTTTATTATCAATAGAAATGACAAAAAATGTCGCAGCAGTTTTCAAGTTGGAAATACTTCTCTGCAGTTTATGAGCCTTGAAATGATGTATGAGAATTTACTATGACATTTATTTTTTATTTAAATTAAGTGTGTATATATTAAATATTATATCAATATAAAATGCTTACTGTAAGAACAATCTCTAAAGAATATAAGAATTATGTAAAGGCAGTTTGAGAAAAGGGTGTCATTTAGACATTCTTTTGTAAATGTTTATGTTGATTCATGTTCATTTTGAGTTTTATAGCTGATTGTATAATGCATGTTTTTAAACAATTGTTTTGTGTGTAACTTCAGGTATAACTGTTTCTTCATATTTCAATCTTTTTTATACCAACTATATTTATAAATCCAGTATTGGAATCGTCTGTAAGGACAGCACAAGGAGGTATGACCTGTACCTGCTGGCCCAGGTATCCCCAGCACCACCTGACCACACTGCAGCAGACAGGTGTCTATAACCTCTGAAAGAGCTGGTGCACATGTACAGTATGTGGAAGTGGAGGGTAAAACATAAAATTTACTTATTTATAAAAACAATGCTCTCTTCTTCCTGGAACTACCCTGTTTAACCACGTCTCACCAAAAAGCTGAAGATAAGTGTAACACTACATTACAAGTGTTAGAGCCTGTAACACAGGGGTTTAGTGTTACTGCCTCGAAGTCTGGATGGACTGTTATGCAGCCAACTCACCAACCTGTCACACCTGTGCATTACCTACAACATGAGAAACAATGTTTATCACTACTTTGATGGGATGTAAATATTATATTTGGTTAGAGTTGTCTTTTTTGCATAATACTTAAATTAACTGAACTTGACACTGGTCTTATTTCATAGCTATACCTTGAGTATCTCAGAGTCTACACCAGGACTACGCAGAGTCTACACCAGGTCTACACCAGGTCTACGTCGAGTCTACACCGGGACTACGCCGAGTCTACACCGGGTCTACACCAGGACTACGCCGAGTCTACACCGGGACTACGCCGAGTCTACACCGGGTCTACACCAGGACTACGCCGAGTCTACACCGAGACTACGCCGAGTCTACACCAGACCTACGCCGAGTCTACACCGAGACTACGCCGAGTCTACACCAGACCTACGCCGAGTCTACGCCGAGACTACGCCGAGTCTACGCCGAGACTACACCAGACCTACGCCGAGTCTACACCAGGTCTACGTCGAGTCTACACCGGGGCTACGCCGAGTCTACACCGGGACTACGCCGAGTCTACACCAGACCTACGCCGAGTCTACACCAGGTCTACGCCGAGTCTACACCAGGTCTACGCCGAGTCTACACCAGGACTACGCCGAGTCTACACCGGAACTACGCCGAGTCTACACCGGAACTACGCCGAGTCTACACCGAGTCTACACCGGGACTACGCCGAGTCTACACCGGAACTACGCCGAGTCTACACCGAGTCTACACCGGGACTACGTCGAGTCTACACCGGAACTACGCCGAGTCTACACCGAGTCTACACCAGGACTACGTCGAGTCTACACCGAGACTACGTCGAGTCTACACCGAGACTACGCCGAGTCTACACCGGGACTACGCCGAGTCTACACCGAGACTACGTCGAGTCTACACTAGGACTACGTCGAGTCTACACCGAGACTACGTCGAGTCTACACCGGGACTACGCCGAGTCTACACCGAGACTACGTCGAGTCTACACCGGGGCTGTGTCCAAATTCAGGGTCTACATCCTCCTTAGGATCCTTCCTACCCGGTGGAAGGAGGAGGGGTCCTCCGACGACCGCAAAACCCAGAAGTTGATGTTTGTGAATTTGGACAGCCTACCCTTCTTCCAGTTCCCTCCCTTACCCGTTGATCATATCCTGTCGCCTAGCAACCGTGACAGCGCTAAGCAAGAAGCGGGAAAATGGACGATCTAAGAGTTATTCTCCTCATTTTAATTCTTTTGAAAGAAATAAAACAATTAAATTAAATACTTTCTTTGCTCGTTGTCGGATAGTTTTTTATATCAGATTACAAGACAGTCATATCCAGGTAAGCCATTATAGCCTATTTTTATTTATGTTTTTAAGTATTCTGCTAATTTCCCCTGCAAGAATTTCCCCTTCATTGAGCCGAAGCATAAACTTTAGCTTGTTTTGTCAGAATCTAAAAGCATACTCCGCTACCGCTCGCTTCGTCCGCCATTACGCTCTGCCGAAAAGAATTATGGGATAGGTAGGACGGGAAAGGATCCACCACACCCATCCTTCCAGTTCGGGGAAAAGGAGGACGTGTTTGTGGGGCCGCATTTGAATGATCCTACGAATTTGGACAGCCTTCGTCGCGGCGCTGTGACGTAACATCCTTCAAATGAGGACTCCGAAGGATGTGGACCCTGAATTTGGACACAGCCCGGGACTACGCCGAGTCAACACCGCAACTACGCCGAGTCAACACCGCAACTACACCGAGTCAACACCGGAACTACACCGGAACTACACCAGGTCTACGCAGAGTCAACACCGGGACTACAACGGGACTAAACCGAGTCAACACCGGAACTACACCGGGACTACACCAGGTCTAAACCAGGACTAGGCAGAGTCAAAACCGGAACTACACCAGGTCTACACCAGGACTACACCGAGTCAACACCGGAACTACACCAGGTCTACGCAGAGTCAACACCGGGACTACAACGGGACTAAACCGAGTCAACACCGGGACTACACCGGAACTACACCGGGACTACACCAGGTCTAAACCAGGACTACGCAGTCAACACCGGAACTTCACCGGGACTACAACGGGACTAAACCGAGTCAACACCGGAACTACACCGGGACTACACCGGAACTACACCGGGACTACACCAGGTCTAAACCAGGACTACGCAGTCAACACCGGAACTTCACCGGGACTACAACGGGACTAAACCGGGTCTACACCGGAACTGACATGGGTCCAAACCAGGACTAAACCGGGTCCAAAGCGGTTGAAGCCGCCGGAGTTTGGCCGCGGTGTGTCCCTTGTCTCTGTGGGGATCTGGCGCCCTTTCCTCGGGCTCGATCTTTGTCCCTCCGGCTGTCACGAACAAACGTGTGCTCCGCTTCAGCACATTTTGTCGGAGGTTACCGTCTTATGTACGGCTCTGTACCGGGTCCGGACAAAAAACACGGTCCGCGGCACTGGTTTTCCGGAGGTTCGCCGCTAAAGGCCGTTAGCCACTCACACACTCGGACTCCTCGTCGCTCTTCGGCCCGGGTTTTGGTCGCTCCACCACGGGCTCGACCACCACCGGATCCCGGACCCGGCTCTTGGTCGAAGGTGAGCCCGACCTGCCGCTGTCGGACCCCGACCCGGAGCCGGACTCGTCCTCGCTGTCCTGGGACGCGCGCCTCCTCCGTCGCCGCCGGTCTGCCATCTTAGGACTGGTATTGCTGGAACCGGAAGTGAGCAAAGAATTGTAGGTAGCCTTTTTCTTCTTTTTGTATTTCCGGCAGACTAGAAGCAGATTGGTGTATGGGTGCCTCTCTCCGGTTGCTCTGGTTACTGCAGTTTATGCAACAGGAGAGTCGGAGATAAAGGGCCTGTTTTTCTGGGGGCTCTGAGAAGGAAAGGTCTTGGGGGCTCTGCCTGACACTGGATTTATAGAAACAGCACATAGGCCCAGTCTAAGAACCTGAACTCAACCTAAATGTGACATTAATTTTGGAAACAAAAACAATAATAATGTTTTAATAATATTCTGTATTTGCATATTTTTTTTCTTCCTATAAGCACCTCTTTTTATTTATGTCAGTCGAGACGAGTATGTTGGCTCCTAATAATGCTGAGAGCAATAGCATTTACACAAACTAAACACAATGAAAAATCTAAGTGGGTTCAACAAACCGAGATTTATTTATTCATTCATTCATTCATTTTCCGACTGCTTTTTCCCGTTGTTGTGCGTAACTGGAGCCTATCCCAGCAGCTTTGGGCCTGAGGTGGGGTTCACCCCGTGTAGTGTTGGGAGTTTTTTTTGTTATGGATGCACGTGGCAGAGTGGTTAGCACTCCTGCCTCACAGCAAGAAGGTTGTGAGTTCAAAACCCGGCTGAACATTCTCGGCCGACTCTGGTCTTTCTGTGAGGAGTCTGCATGTCCTCCACGTGTTACTGTGGGTTCTCTCCGGGTACTCCGGCTTCCTCCCACCGTCCAAACACATGCATGTACAGGTTAATTGACAAATCTAAAGTGTCTCTAGTGAATGAATGTGAGAGTGAATGGTTGTCTGTCACTGTCTGTCTCTAAATGTCAGCCCTGCGACTAACTGGCCACTGTCCAGGGTGTACCCGCCTCAGGCCCAAAGCTGCTGGGATAGGCTCCAGTCACCCGCGACCCCTAACGGTACTAAGCGGTAGAAAATGAATGAATGAATGAATGAATTGTTATGGATGTATGTTGTGAATACTGGTTATATAAACATGGGAAAATTATTAATGGTTGTTTTAAAATTGATATGTTGAATTTGTTTTTTGTGTGACGTCAGAATTAAGGAACGGATTGCGCCTGCGCTCCCTCAGTATAGTCTGTGACTGAGGAGAGACGGGTATGTATCAGGGGAGCTCTGTAAGAAAGAGCGGAAAATATGTAGAACTAAGTAAAGTTTTGAGTTGATATTGATTGTAACAAGTTCCTAGGACTAGAATAAGTAGTTATATGTAAGTTTGAATCGATAAGAGAGTTGTATTTTTTTTAATTATGTTCGCGCATGTGTTTATTTTGTGTAGCTGCCTGCGTGCCAGATTCGAGCCTGAAAGACGAAAAGTAGAGCTGAGAGGGTGTATGTTGATTGTCCTCTTCTAATAAATTGCAGAATCCCCCGAAGAGCTTGGTGTCAGTGTTTGTTGTGCCATAGAATACGCTACACCCAGACAGGGGCCAGTTAGTTGCAGGGTTAACACTTAGAGACAGACATTGACAGACAACCATTTACTCTTACATTCATTTCCTGATGAATGAATATTTCTCCTCTTGGAGAAATTCTCTTATCCTTAGCTTTGTAAACTGTGCTGGGTTTAAACTGACTAGTTCTTTGTGCACTTATGCTTTTTGTCCCTTGTGTTGTTAATATTGCTTCCATTGTTTTCCTCACTTGTAAGTCACTTTGGATAAAAGCATCTGCTAAATGACTAAATGTAAATGTAAAATGTAAATGTAGGCTAGCATTAGCAGCTAGTTTGTTTGGTACAAATTCAGTATGATGCTAGAGGTGGATGTAAAACATATGGACGTTTTTGAGGATTTTATTAAAACAATGAGATTTTTATAAGGACTATATTATAAGACTAAATGAAAGCAGATGATCAGTGACTCCAGTTGGACCTCTACTGTCAGAGTTATAGTTAGGACCCAAAAGCACAACTCAGAGAGACAGACAAAAATTTAAATGAAAACAGTGTTTAAAGGGTTTGCAGATGGTTGCACAGCGGGTAGGTCGCCGACAGGTTAAACTACTATGAAGACAGTAGAGGTAAGTACTGGATACTGACAAGTATTACAGGTACTGGCTGGAGATTTGAGATGACTCAGGAATCGCTGCACCCCCCTGTTTAAAAAGGCAAAATGCAAATATAACTTGTCTAAAAGTACAAGTTTACAAGTTCCAAAGGATTCTGAGGAGTTTTCTAAGACTCTAGCCGTGGCTCTGGAGGGGCCTCCTCTAAAGGAAGGATCCTGGCAATTGGGAAATGGCATTTATTTCCCAAAGAAATGGCTGCCTCTTCACAGACTCATTACGACCACAGCCACAAATCTATCAAAAACAAATTGATAACTTTTTTGGCACACGTGTCTAGATGATACTCACCAAATTTGGAGCTGTTTAGATGAACAGCCTTTAGACACAAGGGGTGCAATTTAGGTGGTCACGCATTCCACCCAACATAGTAGATTTCCTGTTGAGTTTACGATATGGCTGTAATAAACTTTTTTGTTTGCCCTGAGGTGTCCTATGGATGTACCAAGTTTTGTATTTCTACATCGGAAAAATTTACTTTCATTTTCCTTAGGCCCAATGTATTTTGACTTTTCTAGGGGTCGCCACTGAGTCATTTTTCGTATATTCTTTTTCGGGGACTTCAAATACATAAATTTTTCGCCGGGTTTAAAGTCTGGGACCAATAAAAATGACTTTTAGTTGCACGTTCACTGGGTCAAATTGAGGATCATTTTGCAGAAAAAAAAATATATAAATAAAATATCCGAGCAAAAACAATAGGCCCTCCCGGTCATCACCGGCTCGGGCCTAATAAAAAATGGGAGACCGATGGAATGACTGCAACAGTCAAGCTGGACCCCCTTAACCAATCTGTGGAAGTTATGTTTCACAATGTGCAGACCAAACAAAAAAAAAAAAAAACCATCCACACACCAAAACAGAGTAAACACCGGACTACACACACACACATACCGTTTCCAGGATCCCGGACGAGCCACCATTTGTTACGTGCTGTCGGCTAGTCTAGAGAAACTCACAGCACAATAAAACCAGAAACACAAGGAAAAGGCTGGCGAGCTGGTGCCTTACGGCCGCTTAAGATTTATTAACAAACACAAAGAAAAACAACTCCATAATAAAGTAATTAAACGCCGTGCCGCTGGGGGGGCACTGAACCCATGGCTCCCGTTGTGTAGTGGTGTTCTTCCTTTTATAGGCCGCTGATTACAGTCACCTGCCAGACACCTAAAGGCGGAGACAAAAACAAAAGGAAAAACAAACAAATGGCACGAGGGCCATAACACTTACTTTTGTCAGAATAAAGTTTTTTCTGTGACCATTGTGAGTTTTTCTTTCATTGACTGAAGGGTACCAACAATTTTGTCCACGTGTGTATTTTAAAAAGTGTTTTGAGTTTTATTGTGTTTTATTTGAGTTTGAGCTCCTCAAAAGACATGAGCACCATGTTGTCATCATATAAGTCTGCCACTTTCTCTATTCCCTGAGCTGCCTGGAACAAAGTCATTATTGCCAAATATTGGAGAAAATTGCGAGAGGTCGGTACCTTCCCCTAAGTATGCCAGAGTGGTGTGCCAAACTGACAAATTTCTAGTGTTCTTAAATAATTTCCGTTTATTAGCCGAGTACACGTATACGTTTGGAGGAATGTTGATCGAATGTGTTTCAATTGATACCCATGCAGGTGGAATGTTTTTTTGAAAATAGAACATCCCTGCTCTTACTTGGGCTGCTCAGTAATACCATTCAAGATTTGGCAGTTTCAAACCGCCTCTGTCATAAGGTAAATAAAGAAGGGAAAGCCTAAGCCTGGGGCGCCTATTGTTCCAAATAAAAGCAGAAAAGAGCTTCCTTAGACCATTTAAAATTGATGCAGGAGGAGAGAGTGGAATAGATTTAGGGCGGCAGTGGTAGAGCAGTCTTTCAATCGGAAGGTAGTGGGTTCGATTCCCGCTCTCCCCACAATTCATACTGTTGTTGTGTCCTTGGGCAAGACACTTAACCCACCTTGCCTCGTATGAATGTGTAAGAATGTTGAGTGAATGTATGTGGTGTTGGTCGGAGAGGCCGTAGGCACAAAATGGCTGCCACTTCTCTGTCAGTCTGCCCCAGGGCAGCTGTGGCTACAGTTGTAGCTTACCATCACCAGTGTGTGACTGTGGAGTGAATGAATAATGGACAGACTGTAAGCGCTTTGAGTCCCTCGGGAGAAAAGCGCAATATAAATCCAATCCATTATTATTATTATTAGGCCCGAGCCGGTGATGACCGGGAGGGTCTATTGTTTTTGCTCGGATTTTTTTTTTTTTTTTAATTTTATTTTTTATTTTTATTTTCCACCTATGATCCTAAATTTGACCCAGTGAACATGAACGAAAAGTCATTTTTATTGGTCCCAGCCTTCAAGCCCGGCGAAAAATTGATGTATTTGAAGTCGCCGAAAAAAAAATACGAAAAATGACTCAGTGGCGACCCCTACAAAATCAAAATACATTGGGCCTATGGAAAGTGAAAGTAACTTTTTTCCAACGTAGAAAAATGAAACTTGGTACATCCATAGGACACCTCAGGGCAAACAGAAAAGTCTATGACAGCCACACCCTAAACTCAACAGGAAGTCCGCCATGTGCGGTGAAAATCGCGGCCACTAAAATCACACCCCTTGCGCAAAAGATGCAAATCATTGTGTTTTAATCTAAATGGCCCCAAATTTGGTGAGTATCATCTAGACACGTGTGCCAACCAAAGTTGTGACTTTGTTGTTGATATCTTATCGGGTATGGGTGTGGCAAGCCTGTAACGAGGTGGCCATTTTTGTGAAAATAAAACGTCTCTTAACTCTCAAACGCCTTCTCGGATCGAGTTGGACCCAAAAAGGCGTTTGTGCACATTCATGACCTGAACACAAAGATATGTAAATAAAAGGGTTATCTTTAGAAATGGCTCTCCAGCGCCCCCTACAAACTTATAATGGGACCCAAGAATTTAGTTTGTCATAGAGACATAAAATTTGGTACACACATCTCTTATGTCATGACGAGCATAAAAGCCAATGACAACCACCCCCTATCTATAAATGTGTTGCCATAGCAACGTCCCAAATATTTGGAAAATGTCAATGGGAAGTGAAAATTTTAGTTTGTTGTAGGCAAATGAAACTTGGTACACAGATCCACCATGGGCTCATGAACAAAAAAGCCAATAGGGACCACACCCTATCACACACGGGAAGGCGGCCATTTTGAATTGAAAATGTGAACCGACTTAAAATACACCTCTTTTTTAAAAGTACACAGACAATAGCTGCTTCATTCCACAGACACCAAACTTGGGCAAAATGAGCTAAACACATGTATGTAAAATAGACAAGCGTTTTTCTAGACTTTTTTGCTCGAGTTATATATTTTTATTATAATTCGGTATATATTTTTTATCATATTTTTCTGCAAAATGATCCTCAATTTGACCCAGTAAACGTACAACTAAAAGTCATTTTTATTGGTCCCAGACTTCAAGCCCAGCGAAAAATGTATGTATTTGAAGTCACGAAAAAAATACGAAAAATGACTCAGTGGCGACCCTAGAAAAGTCAAAATACATTGGGCCTATGGAAAATGAAAGTAACTTTATTCCAATGTAGAAAAATGAAACTTGGTACATCCATAGGACACCTCAGGGAAAACAGAAAAGTTTATTACAGCCATACCGTAAACTCAACAGAAAATCTACTATGTTGGGTGGAATGCGTGACCACCTAAATTGCACCCCTTGTGTCTAAAGGCTTTTCATCTAAACAGCTCCAAATTTGGTGAGTATCATCTAGACACGTGTGCCAAAAAAGTTATCAATTTGTTTTTTGATACATTTGTGGCTGTGGTCGTAATGAGTCTGTGAAGAGGCAACCTTTGGGAAATAAATGCCATTTCCCAATTGCCAGGATCCTTCCTTTAGAGGAGGCCCCTCCAGAGCCACGGCTAGAGTCTTAGAAAACTCCTCAGAATCCTTTTACCGTGAAGTTTACGCTTTAAAAGCACGAAATGCACTCCTCCGAGTGCATGTGTCCCCAAGTCTCAAGGGAGGCGAGGGCCTTTATCGCCGCCTGCGGCTTTAATTATTATTATTAGGCCCGAGCCGGTGATGACCGGGAGGGCCTATTGTTTTTGCTCGGATTATTAGGCCCGAGCCGGTGATGACCGGGAGGGCCTATTGTTTTTGCTCGGATTATTTTTCTTAGTTTTTATTCTTCTCCACCTATGATCCTAAATTTGACCCAGTGAACATGAATGAAAAGTCATTTTTATTGGTCCCAGCCTTCAAGCTCGGCGAAAAATTTATGTATTTGAAGTCCCCGAAAAAAAATTACAAAAAATGACTCAGTGGCGGCCCCTAGAAGAGTCAAAATACATTGGGCCTATGGAAAGTGAAAGTAACTTTTTTCCAACGTAGAAAAATGAAACTTGGTACATCCATAGGAGACCTCAGGGCGAACAGGAAAGTCAATGACAGCCACACCCTAAACTTAACTGGAAGTCCGCCATGTGGGGTGAAACAGCGGCCACTAAAATCGCACCCCTTGCGCAGAAAGATGCAAATCATTGTGTTTGAATCTAAATGGCCCCAAATTTGGTGAGTATCATCTAGACATGTGCCAACCAAAGTTGTGACTTTGTTGTTGATATCTTATCGGGTATGGGTGTGGCAAGCCTGTAACGAGGTGGCCATTTTTGTGAAAATAAACGTCTCTTAACTCTCAAACGCCTTCTCGGATCGAGTTGGACCCAAAAAGGCGTTTGTGCACATTCATGACCTGAACACAAAGATATGTAAATAAAAGGGTTATCTTTAGAAATGCTCTCCAGCGCCCCCTACAAACATATAATGGGACCCAAGAATTTAGTTTGTCATAGAGACATGAAATTTGGTACACACATCTCTTATGTCATGACGAGCATAAAAGCCAATGATAACCACCCCCTATCTATAAATGTGTTGCCATAGCAACGTCCCAAATATTTGGAAAAAGTCAATGGGAAGTGAAAATTTTAGTTTGTCGTAGGCAAATGAAACTTGGTACACACATCCAGCATGGGCTTATGAACAAAAAAGCCAATGGGGACCACACCCTATCACACACGGGAAGGCGGCCATTTTGAATTGAAAATGTGAACCGACTTAAAATACACCTCTTTTTTAAAAGTACACAGACAATAGCTGCTTCATTCCACAGACACCAAACTTGGGCAAAATGAGCTAAACACATGTATGTAAAATAGACAAGCGTTTTTCTAGACTTTTTGCTCGAGTTATATTTTTTAATTATAATTCGGTATATATTTTTTATCATATTTTTCTGCAAAATTATCCTAAATTTGACCCAGTAAACGTGCAACTAAAAGTCAAATTTATTGGTCCCAGACTTCAAGCCCAGCGAAAAATTTATGTATTTGAAGTCCCCAAAAAAATACAAAAATGACTCAGTGGCGACCCTAGAAAAGTCAAAATACATTGGGCCTATGGAAAATGAAAGTACATTTTTCCAATGTAGAAATACAAAACTTGGTACATCCATAGGACACCTCAGGGCAAACAGAAAAGTTTATTACAGCCATACCGTAAACTCAACAGAAAATCTACTATGTTGGGTGGAATGCGTGACCACCTAAATCGCACCCCTTCTGTCTAAAGGCTTTTCATCTAAACAGCTCCAAATTTGGTGAGTATCATCTAGACACGTGTGCAAAAAAAGTTATCAATTTGTTTTTTGATACATTTGTGGCTGTGGTCGTAATGAGTCTGTGAAGAGGCAACCTTTGGGAAATAAATGCCATTTCCCAATTGCCAGGATCCTTCCTTTAGAGGAGGCCCCTCCAGAGCCACGGCTAGAGTCTTAGAAAACTCCTCAGAATCCTTTTACCGTAAAGTTTACGCTTTAAAGCACGAAATGCACTCCTCCGAGTGCATGTGTCCCCGCGGTCTCAAGGGAGGCGAGGGCCTTTATCGCCGCTTGCGGCTTTAATTTTCGTTTATTTTTCTTCTTCTCCCCATATGATCCTAAATTTGACCCAGTGAACATGAATGAAAAGTCATTTTTATTGGTCCCAGCTTTCAAGCCCGGCGAAAAATTTATGTATTTGAAGTCGCCGAAAAAAAAATACGAAAAATGACTCAGTGGCGACCCCTACAAAAGTCAAAATACATTGGGCCTATGGAAAGTGAAAGTAACTTTATTCCAATGTAGAAAATTGAAACTTGGTACATCCATAGGACACCTCAGGGCAAACTGAAAAGTCAATGACAGACAGACCCTAAACTCAACAGGAAGTCCGCCATGTGGGGTGAAACGCGCGGCCACTAAAATCGCACCCCTTGCGCAGAAAGATGCAAATCATTGTGTTTTAATTTAAATGGCCCCAAATTTGGTGAGTATCATCTAGACACATATGCCAACCAAAGTTGTAACTTTGTTGTTGATATCTTATCGGGTATGGGTGTGGCAAGCCTGTAACGAGGTGGCCATTTTTGTGAAAATAAAACGTCTCTTAACTCTCAAACGCCTTCTCGGATCGAGTTGGACCCAAAAAGCCGTTTGTGCACATTCATGACCTGAACACAAAAATATGTAAATAAAAGGGTTATCTTTAGAAATGGCTCTCCAGCGCCCCTACAAACTTATAATGGGACCCAAGAATTTAGTTTGTCATAGAGACATGAAATTTGGTACACACATCTCTTATGTCATGACGAGCATAAAAGCCAATGACAACCACCCCTATCTATAAATGTGTTGCCATAGCAACGTCCCAAAAATGTGAAAAAGTCAATGGGAAGTGAAATTTTTAGTTTGTTGTAGGCAAATGAAACTTGGTACACACATCCACCATGGGCTTATGAACAAAAAGCCAATGGGGACCACACCCTATCACACACGGGAAGGCGGCCATTTTGAATTGAAAATGTGAACCGACTTAAAATACACCTCTTTTTAAAAGTACACAGACAATAGCTGCTTCATTCCACTGACACCAAACTTGGGCAAAATGAGCTAAACACATGTATGTAAAATAGACAAGCGTTTTTCTAGACTTTTTGCTCGAGTTATATATTTTTTTATAATTCGGTATATTTTTTTATCATATTTTTCTGCAAAATTATCCTCAATTTAACCCAGTAAACGTACAACTAAAAGTCTTTATTGGTCCCAGACTTCAAGCCCAGCGAAAAATTTATGTATTTGAAGTCCCGAAAAAAATACGAAAATGACTCAGTGGCGACCCCTAGAAAAGTCAAAATACATTGGGCCTATGGAAAGTGAAAGTAACTTTTTCCAACGTAGAAAAATGAAACTTGGTATATCCATAGGACACCTCAGGGCAAACAGAAAAGTCAATGACAGTCACACCCTAAACTTAACAGGAAGTCCGCCATGTGGGGTGAAACGCGCGCCACTAAAATCGCACTTTGCGCAGAAAGATGCAAATCATTGTGTTTTAATCTAAATGGCCCCAAATTTGGTGAGTATCATCTAGACACATGTGCCAACCAAAGTTGTGACTTTGTTGTTGATATCTTATCGGGTATGGGTGTGGCAAGCCTGTAACGAGGTGGCCATTTTTGTGAAAATAAAACGCCTCTTAACTCTCAAACGCCTTCTCGGATCGAGTTGGACCCAAAAAGGCGTTTGTGCACATTCATGACCTGAACAAAAAATATGTAAATAAAAGGGTTATCTTTAGAAATGGCTCTCCAGCGCCCCTACAAACTTATAATGGACCCAAGAATTTAGTTTGTCATAGAGACATAAAATTTTGTACACACATCTCTTATGTCATGACGAGCATAAAAGCCAATGACAACCACCCCTATCTATAAATGTGTTGCCATAGCAACGCCCCAAAAATGTGAAAAAGTCAATGGGAAGTGAAATTTTTAGTTTGTTGTAGGCAAATAAAACTTGGTACACACATCCACCATGGGCTTATGAACAAAAAGCCAATGGGGACCACACTTATCACACACAGGAAGGCGGCCATTTTGAATTGAAAATGTGAACCGACTTAAAATACACCTCTTTTTAAAAGTACACAGAAAAAGCTGCTTCATTCCACAGACACCAAACTTGGGCAAAATGAGCTAAACACATGTATGTAAATGAGACAAGTGTTTTTCTAGACTTTTTGCTCGAGTTATATTTTTTTATTATAATTCGGTATATATTTTTTATTATAATTTTTCTGCAAAATGATCCTCAATTTAACCCAGTAAACGAACAACTAAAAGTCATTTTTATTGGTCCCAGACTTCAAGCCTGGCAAAAAATTTATGTATTTGAAGTCCTAAAAAAATACGAAAAATGACTCAGTGGCGAATTGCCCCTACAAAAGTCAAATACATTGGGCCTATGGAAAGTGAAAGTAACTTTTTCCAACGTAGAAAAATGAAACTTGGTATATCCATAGGACACCTCAGGGCAAACAGAAAAGTCAATGACAGTCACACCCTAAACTTAACAGGAAGTCCGCCATGTGGGGTGAAAGGCGCGGCCACTAAATTCGCACTTTGCGCAGAAAGATGCAAATCATTGTGTTTTAATCTAAATGGCCCCAAATTTGGTGAGTATCATCTAGACACATGTGCCAACCAAAGTTGTGACTTTGTTGTTGATATCTTATCGGGTATGGGTGTGGCAAGCCTGTAACGAGGTGGCCATTTTTGTGAAAATAAAACGCTCTTAACTCTCAAACGGCTTCTCGGATCGAGTTGGACCCAAAAAGGCGTTTGTGCACATTCATGACCTGAACACAAAAATATGTAAATAAAAGGGTTATCTTTAGAAATGGCTCTCCAGCGCCCCTACAAACTTATAATGGGACCCAAGAATTTAGTTTGTCATAGAGACATAAAATTTGGTACACACATCTCTTATGTCATGACGAGCATAAAAGCCAATGACAACCACCCCTATCTATAAATATGTTGCCATAGCAACGTCCCCAAATATGGAAAAAGTCAATGGGAAGTGAAAATTTTAGTTTGTTGTAGGCAAATGAAACTTGGTACACACATCCAGTATGGGCTTATGAACAAAAAGCCAATGGGGACCACACTTATCACACACGGGAAGGCGGCCATTTTAAATTGAAAATGTGAACCGACTTAAAATACACCTCTTTTTAAAAGTACACAGAAAAAGCTGCTTCATTCCACAGACACCAAACTTGGGCAAAAGGAGCTAAACACATGTATGTAAAATAGACAAGCGTTTTTCTAGACTTTTTGCTCGAGTTATATTTTTTTATTATAATTCGGTATATATTTTTTATCATATTTTTCTGCAAAATGATCCTAAATTTGACCCAGTAAACATGCAACTAAAAGTCATTTTTATTGGTCCCAGATTTCAAGCCCGGCGAAAAATTTATGTATTTGAAGTCCCGAAAAAAATGAAAAATGACTCAGTGAAAAGTCAAAATACATTGGGCCTATGGAAAGTGAAAGTAACTTTTTCCAACGTAGAAAAATGAAACTTGGTACATCCATAGGACACCTCAGGGCGAACAGAAAAATGTATTACAGCCATATCGTAAACTTAACAGAAAATCTATTATGTTGGGTGGAATACAAGACCTCCTAAATCGTACACTTTGTGCTAAAGGCTTTTCATCTAAACAGCTCCAAATTTGGTGAGTATCATCTAGACACGTGCCAAAAAAGTTATCAATTTGTTTTTTGATACATTTGTGGCTATGGTCGTAATGAGTCTGTGAAGAGGCAACCTTTGGGAAATAAATGTCATTTCCCAATTGCCAGGATCCTTCCTTTTAGACCAATCATTGAAATAGGTAAATTGGTCCACCTATTTATCAACTGAGTAATCTTCTCCGTTAAGTCATTGTTATTGATGGGAACAATTTTGTGGAGTAAGTAATTTTTACTCCTAGATACATGAAACCATTCAAACAGACCTCAAATGGGGTATGGAGTGGAGGGGTTATCCTTTCCAACTTGTCCATGAATAATATTACTGACTTTGAGCTGTTCATTTTATATCCGGAAAAAGTGCCAAAATTTTGTATTAGATCCATTAAAGTGGGTATAGTTTGTTTCAAATTGGAGCAGAACAAAATTGCATCGTCGGCATATAGAGCGATGCGATGCTCCCTATTGCCAATCGAAATAATAATGGGGACAGAGGACAACCCTGTCTCGTACCTCTATGCAGCTTAAAAGGTTCGGATATTTGCCCATTCGTAAGCACCATAGCCTGAGGGTCACTTTGCCACTGTGCCACCACAGTGGCAAAGTGGTTAGCACACCTGCCTCACAGCAAGAAGGTCCTGGGTTCGATTCCCATCCAGGGCAGGGCCTTTCTGTGTGGAGTTATCATGTTCTCCCTGTGTCTGCGTAGGTTTCCTCCGGGTACTCCGGTTTCCCCTACCACCAAAAACATGTACAATAGTCCCCCCCCCAAACACACATGGGGCCAGGACTCCTCTGCAAAAGAGATTTGTAATCTCAGTGGGACTATCCTGGTTAAATAAAGGTTAAATAAAATTAAAAAAGTAGTTTAATCCACAAAAGAAATGGCTTTTTTAACCCAAGTCTTTGAAGAACTTAAAAAAAAAGTGCCATTCCACCTTATCAAAGGCCTTTTCGGCATCCAGACTTCTCAAATACAATATTAAGCACTCGCCTAATGTTGTGGAAACCCTGTCATCCCTGAACGAACCCGTTTTGATCAGAGTTTACCATTTGTGGTAACACCTTATCTAGGCGTCTGGCTAAAGCTTTGCACGGAATTTTAAGATCATTATTAAGAAGGGATATTGGTCTATAAGATCCACACAGAGTAGAGGGTTTGCCTGGCTTTAACAAGACAAGACATTTTTTTTTGTATAGCCCAATATCACAACAACAGTCGCCTCAAAGGGCTTAACAGACTGCACTAGACAACATCCCCTGTCCTTAGACCCTCCATCAGGGTCAGAGGAAAAACTCAAAACCCAGCCGGGAAAAAAGAGAAACCTCAGGGAGAACCACAGAAGGAGGGATCCACTCCCAGGACGGACAGGCCGTGCAGGAATGTGTCCGGGACAGTTGAAAAATACATAGAAATACACAAACATATTCACAAATAAAAACATTTATATTGGCAGTGTCCAGTGTCCACTCTGAGTGTGCAATAGTGGATGGGGCCGCAGCCAACATCAAGGTAGATGACAGATGGGTGGGGGCCCTCAAACACATCACCCAGCACGTGTAAACGCGTACCTACAGCTACAACCAGTGTAAACGCGTACCTACAGCTACAACCAGTGTAAACAGCAACTTCTACAGCTGCACCATTGAGAGTGTCCTGACCAGCTGCATCACTGGGCAGCACTTCTGTCATGGAGCGCCTGCAGAGAGTGGTGAAGAAGATCACCAGGACTCCACTGCCCTCTCTGCAGAGCATCTACCACAGAGTCCACAGAAGAGCTGCTTCCATCCTCAAAGACCCTCCCACCCACAACATGGTCTGTTCACACTTCTCAGGACGGAGGTACAGAAGTGTGAAATGCAGAGACTTCAGAATGAAGAACTCATTCTTTCCCTCTGCCATAAGACTCCTAAACAGCAGATAGGAGTCTACAATCACAATCACAACATTACATGAACAATTGTTTACCTACTGCACTACCTCACTTTACTTTACACGTCACTTTACTTTACACGTCACTTTACACCATCACAACTGCACTACCTCACCTTACTACACTTTACACTTTTGTATATTTGTATTTTTGGTATACTTCCATTATTATTACTTGTATATTTGTCTTATTTTTATTTTACTTAATTGTGTGACATTTTACTGTGGGCGGCAAAGTAAGAATTTCATTGTATGGAAACATGCTTTCTGTCTGTACACATGACAATAAACACTTTGAATCTTGAATCTTTGAAGCAGCGTACCTACAGCTACAGCCAGTGTAGCGTGTACCTACAGCTACGACCAGTGTAGCGTGTACCTACAGCTACAACCAGTGTAGCGTGTACCTAGCTACAACCAGTGGCGTGTATCTACAGCTACAACCAGTGTAAGCGTGTACCTACAGCTACAACCAGTGTAGCGTGTACCTACAGCTACAACCAGTGTAGCGCGTACCTACAGCTACAACCAGTGTAGCGTATACCTACAGCTACAACCAGTGTAGCGTGTATCTACAGCTACAACCGGTATGCGTATACCTACAGCTAACACCAGTGTATGCGTGTACCTACAGCTACAACCAGTGTAAGCGGCGTACCTACAGCTACAACCAGTGTAGCGGCGTACCTACAGCTACAACCAGTGGCGTGTATCTACAGCTACAACCAGTGTAAGCGTGTACCTACAGCTACAACCAGTGTAAGCGTGTACCTGCAGCTACAACCAGTGTAGCGTGTACCTACAGCTAACACCAGTGTAAGCGTGTACCTACAGCTACAACCAGTGTAGCGTGTACCTACAGCTACAACCAGTGTAGCGTATACCTACAGCTACGACCAGTGTAGCGCGTGCCTACAGCTACAACCAGTGTAGCGTGTACTGCAGCTACAACCCAGTGTGCGTGTATCTACAGCTAACACCAGTGTAGCGTGTACCTACAGCTACAACCAGTGTAGCGGCGTGCCTACAGCTACAACCAGTGTAGCGTGTACCTACAGCTACAACCAGTGTAAGCGTGTATCTACAGCTAACACCAGTGTAGCGTGTACCTACAGCTACAACCAGTGTGGCGTGTACCTGCAGCTACGACCAGTGTAGCGTGTACCTGCAGCTACGACCAGTGTAAGCGTGTACCTACAGCTACAACCAGTGTAGCGTGTACCTACAGCTACAACCAGTGTAAGCGTGTTTCTACAGCTACGACCAGTGTGGCGTGTACCTACAGCTACAACCAGTGTAGCGTGTACCTACAGCTACAACCAGTGTGGCGTGTTTCTACAGCTACGACCGGTATGGCGTGTACCTACAGCTACAACCAGTGCGTGTACCTACAGCTACGACCAGTGTAGCGTGTACCTACAGCTACAACCAGTGTAAGCGTGTTTCTGAGCTCGACCAGTGTAAGCGTGTACCTACAGCTACGACCAGTGTAGCGTGTATCTACAGCTACGACCAGTGTAGCGTGTACCTACAGCTCGACCAGTGTGGCGTGTACCTACAGCTACAACCAGTGTAAGCGTGTACCTACAGCTACGACCAGTGTAGCGTGTACCTACAGCTACAACCGGTGTAAGCGTGTTTCTACAGCTACGACCAGTGTAAGCGTGTACCTACAGCTCGACCGGTGTAAGCGTGTATCTGACAGCTACGACCAGTGTAGCGTGTACCTACAGCTACGACCAGTGTAGCGTGTACCTACAGCTACAACCAGTGTAAATGTGTATCTACAGCTACAACCAGTGTAAGCGTGTACCTACAGCTACAACCAGTGTAAATGTGTATCTACAGCTACGACCAGTGTAAGCGTGTACCTACAGCTACAACCAGTGTAAATGTGTATCTACAGCTACAACCAGTGTACTGCGTGTACCTGCAGCTACGACCAGTGTAGCGTGTACCTACAGCTACGACCAGTGGCGTGTACCTGCAGCTCGACCAGTGTTAGCGTATACCTACAGCTACGACCAGTGTAGCGTGTACCTGCAGCTCGACCAGTGTAAGCGTGTATCTACAGCTACGACCAAGTGTATGGCGTGTACCTATTCCAGCTCGACCAGTGTTGCGTATACCTACAGCTTCGACCAGTGTAAGCGTGTATCTACAGCTCGACCAGTGTAAGCGTGTACCTACAGCTACGACCAGTGTAAGCGTGTACCTACAGCTCGACCAGTGTATGGCGTGTATCTACAGCTACAACCAGGGTATGCGTGTATCTACAGCTACAACACAGTGTAGCGTGTACCTACAAGCTCGACCAGTGTAGCGTGTACCTACAGCTACGACCAGTGTGCGTATACCTACAGCTACGACCAGTGTGGCGTGTATCTACAGCTACGACCAGTGTAGCGTGTACCTACAGCTACGACCAGTGGCGTGTACCTACAGCTACGACCAGTGTAAGCGTGTATCTACAGCTCGACCAGTGTAGCGTGTACCTACAGCTACGACCAGTGTAGCGTGTACCTACAGCTACGACCAGTGTAAGCGTGTATCTACAGCTACAACCAGTGTAAGCGTGTATCTACAGCTACAACCAGTGTAGCGTGTACCTACAGCTACAACCAGTGTAGCGTGTTTCTGCAGCTACGACCAGTATGGCGTGTACCTACAGCTCGACCAGTGTATGGCGTGTATCTACAGCACCAGTGGCGTACCTGCAGCTCGACCAGTGTAAGCGTGTATCTACAGCTACAACCAGTGTAAACGTGTACCTACAGCTACGACCAGTGTAAACGTGTACCTACAGCTACGACCAGTGGCGTGTACCTACAGCTACGACCAGTGTTAGCGTATACCTACAGCTACGACCATGGCGTGTACCTACAGCTACGACCAGTGTAAACGTGTATCTACAGCTACAACCAGTGTAAACGTGTATCTACAGCTACAACCAGTGTAGCGTGTACCTACAGCTCGACCAGTGTAAACGTGTACCTACAGCTACGACCAGTGTTAGCGTATACCTACAGCTACGACCAGTGTAGCGTGTATCTACAGCTACGACCAGTGTAGCGTGTACCTACAGCTACGACCAGTGTAGCGTGTACCTACAGCTACGACCAGTGTGGCGTGTATCTGCAGCTACGACCAGTGTAGCGTGTACTACAGCTCGACCAGTGTAAGCGTGTACCTACAGCTACGACCAGTGTAAGCGTGTATCTACAGCTACAACCAGTGTAAGCGTGTATCTACAGCTACAACCAGTGTAGCGTGTACCTACAGCTACAACCAGTGTAAAGCGTGTTTCTACAGCTACGACCAATGGCGTGTACCTACAGCTACGACCAGTGTAAACGTGTATCTACAGCTACGACCAGTGTAGCGTGTACCTACAGCTCGACCAGTGTAAACGTGTATCTACAGCTACAACCAGTAAAGCGTGTACCTACAGCTACGACCAGTGTAAATGTGTACCTACAGCTCGACCAGTGTAGCGTGTACCTACAGCTACGACCAGTGTTGCGCGTATACCTACAGCTCGACCAGTGTAAACGCGTGTATCTACAGCTACGACCAGTGTTAGCGTATACCTACAGCTACGACCAGTGTTGCGTATACCTACAGCTACGACCAGTGGCGTGTACCTACAGCTACGACCAGTGTAAGCGTGTACCTACAGCTACGACCAGTGTTGCGTATACCTACAGCTACGACCAGTGTAAACGTGTATCTACAGCTACGACCAGTGTAGCGTGTACCTACAGCTACGACCAGTGGCGTGTATCTACAGCTACAACCAGTGTAGCGTGTACCTACAGCTACGACCAGTGTAGCGTGTACCTACAGCTACGACCAGTGCGTGTACCTACAGCTACGACCAGTGTAAAGCGTGTATCTACAGCTACAACCAGTGTAAAGCGTGTATCTACAGCTACAACCAGTGTAAAGCGTGTACCTACAGCTACGACCAGTGTAGCGTGTACCTACAGCTACGACCAGTGTTGCGTATACCTACAGCTACGACCAAAGCGTGTATCTACAGCTACGACCAGTGTAAGCGTGTACCTACAGCTACGACCAGTGTAGCGTGTACCTACAGCTACGACCAGTGTAGCGTGTACCTACAGCTACGACCAGTGTAAACGTGTACCTACAGCTACGACCAGTGTATGGCGTGTACCTACAGCTACGACCAGTGTAAAGCGTGTATCTACAGCTACAACCAGTGTAGCGTGTACAGCTACAACCAGTGTAGCGCGTGTACCTACAGCTACAACCAGTGTAAGCGTGTTTCTACAGCTACGACCAATGTAAGCGTGTACCTACAGCTACGACCAGTGTAAACGTGTATCTACAGCTACGACCAGTGTAAACGTGTACCTACAGCTACGACCAGTGTAGCGTGTATCTACAGCTACAACCAGTGTAAACGTGTACCTACAGCTACGACCAGTGTAGCGTGTACCTACAGCTACGACCAGTGGCGCGTGTACCTACAGCTACGACCAGTGTAAACGTATACCTACAGCTACGACCAGTGTAGCGTGTACCTACAGCTCGACCAGTGTTAGCGTGTATCTACAGCTACAACCAGTGTAAAGCGTGTATCTACAGCTACAACCAGTGTAGCGTGTACCTACAGCTACGACCAGTGTAGCGTGTACCTACAGCTAAACGACCAGTGTTAGCGTATACCTACAGCTACGACCAGTGTAAACGTGTATCTACAGCTACGACCAGTGTAGCGTGTACCTACAGCTACGACCAGTGTAAGCGTGTACCTACAGCTACGACCAGTGTAAACGCGTGTATCTACAGCTACGACCAGTGTAAGCGTGTACCTACAGCTACGACCAGTGTAGCGTGTACCTACAGCTACGACCAGTGTAGCGTGTATCTACAGCTACAACCAGTGTAGCGTGTATCTACAGCTACAACCAGTGTAGCGTGTACCTACAGCTACAACCAGTGTAAGCGTGTTTCTACAGCTACGACCAATGCGTGTACCTACAGCTACGACCAGTGTAGCGTGTATCTACAGCTACGACCAGTGTAGCGTGTACCTACAGCTACGACCAGTGTAGCGTGTATCTACAGCTACAACCAGTGTAAACGTGTACCTACAGCTCGACCAGTGTAGCGTGTACCTACAGCTACGACCAGTGTAAACGTGTACCTACAGCTACGACCAGTGTTAGCGTATACCTACAGCTTCGACCAGTGGCGTGTATCTACAGCTACGACCAGTGTAAACGCGTATACCTACAGCTACGACCAGTGTTAGCGTATACCTGCAGCTACGACCAGGCGTGTACCTACAGCTACGACCAGTGTAGCGTGTACCTACAGCTCGACCAGTGTGCGTATACCTACAGCTACGACCAGTGTAAACGTGTATCTACAGCTACGACCAGTGTAGCGTGTACCTACAGCTACGACCAGTGTAAGCGTGTATCTACAGCTACAACCAGTGTAAACGTGTACCTACAGCTACGACCAGTGTAAGCGTGTACCTACAGCTCGACCAGTATGGCGTGTAATTACAGCTACGACCAGTGTAAGCGTGTATCTACAGCTACGACCAGTGTAAACGTGTACCTACAGCTATGTTATAATAATTTTATTATTATAATTCTGTATATTGTTTATAGTTAGTAGGTGCTCATAGTTCTCTACAGGTCATGTCAAATCATGTCATGTCCTCCATGTTAGTCCAAGCATGGAGTAGACATAACTAGATAGACATGGGTTGCCATGGTACTTCTGCACCTGGAGCTGGGGCCTTGAGGGGAGTGTGTATGCAAGATACGCCTCCCACTGACAGCCCCCACTGAAGTGATATAAAATGTCATGTTTTGTTTACTTAGGTAAGCAAAACGCACTATGTACCTTTGATATATCTGTGTACTTTGCTTCCCTTGCAAGGAATAAAACCTGGCCTTTCGCTTTTTATAATATAATCTGTCTCCGTGTCTCTCTGGATAATATAAGGATATAGAATTCTTTTGGACATATAGAATTCTTATAACATTTGGTGCCGTGACCCGGATCTCAATATTCGTTGTTTCTCATACAAAGAGGTGAGCTGACGTGCACGGAGAAATGCACAAAGAAAGCATTTCTTGTAAGTCCCAAGCTGTGCTATTAAGCAGTAATGGCCAGATATCCCCTCTGTGTGTGTGTGAACACGATGACGAGATCTGGACTGAAAAAAGAGAAGAGCAGAGAGACGAGAGGACAGAACAGACAGTCTGGCTGCGGAACAACTGGACTATTGGACTGAAAATTCAGGTAAACAGCTGTTTAATTTATTTTTGGTGTGTGTGTGTGAGTTTGTAATTACCAAAGCTTCCGGAAGTAGTTTTGGAAATCTGATGTATGTTGAGCGGGCTGCATGTAGTTTACATCATTAGTTGATGTTTTTCCATGAAGTTGGCCAGCATATGAGATTCTTAAACGCTGAAAGATCGAGAACCTAAATGTCATCTAATGGTGAGATCCACTTTATCGAGAACCTAAATGTAAAATCTTAAAGGGTGAGGTTTTAAACGGGATATTCTGATGTTAATCTGTGTTAAAGCTCGTTGTCTTGCTAGATTTTAGTTTGATAGATACCTTATGCTTTGTAAGTCTTCAGGTGTTTCTTGAAACTGACTCGTGCGATTAGTTCATTTGGCCGTGACAAGGGCGGGACTCTATGGCACTAGATAGTTCACCTGATTACAAAGAAGTATGGGGTCTAAAGAGCTTGTCTAGAGAGCACAGGAATTTATCCTAGATTAATAATCACGTATCGTAATACGCCACAATCGAACTGCCTTGCATAGCTAGTAGGTTTGTCGTTGGGCGTTAAGGAAAACTCGAGTATTGACCATTATCGAGAACCTACATGTAAAATCTTAACGGGTGAGATGAATGAGTCCGAAGTCAATGTGACTATAAAAAGGCCTGCCTACGTAGAAGTGATTCCTGCAGATGAGAAATGAGATTTTAAAAGCCCACTAGATAGTGACAGGCTTATGCTGAAAAATGTTCACTGCATGTGAAGCGGTGATTTTTAAAAGCCCACGAGAGCTATTGCTGAAGAAATGTTCACTGCTGGTGACGCGGTGAGTGAGCGAGAAAAAAGCCCACTGAAAGTGACGGGGCTTATACTGAGAATTGTTGACCTAAAGAGTTAAAGATAAAGGTGTGTTTGAGAGAATAAATGTGTTATGAATGGGCCATTGTTGGATGAAGAATGAGTCTAATGATGTGAATCAGAACAAAAGTAATGTTTTTGTTTAGAGAAAGTTTGAACAACATGTGAGAGAAAGGTAGATTCCATAAGCTATTTTTCTAGTTTGAAAAAAAAACAGAGAAGTAAAGAAGAGATTTTGAAAGAAGTACACACATGTACTTCAAAACACTAATCATTTGTATTTGTTTAAATGTTCCTGGGAGCCTCTAGGTCTCGGCCTCCCTCCCTCCGGAAAACAGTGCCCTCTCCAACCTTCCTCTGCACCCCACCTCCCACCTGCTCCTTTTCGGCTGAGAAAAAAGAAAAAAAAGATGCAGACAGTTACCAGCAGCAGCAAACACGGAAGCGGTAAGATAAACAAATTCAGACAAACGTTTATTTGTTTTAAATTTTGATCTATTGAGATTGACCAAAAAGGTATTTGTAAAGTGTGTTTGTAAATTGGATGAAACTTGAAATTAATATGAATGTAATGTATTTCTCTGAGGAAAAATGCACAATTGAGAGCGAGGTGGAGGTGGGCGTGACAGACGAGAGGGCACTGAGAGGAGGAGGAGGAGGTCGAAACTGGGTCCAGACGAGAGGCAGGGATCAAACTGACCGCTTCAACTAACAGGTCAGGTACATAAACACATAAAGACATGTAAATACAGACATAAAGACACAAACACAAACACGGAGACATGACACACATCTACAGAGGAGAATGTGATTTTGGTTTATGAGAGAAAATAATGAGTATTCTGTTAAAGAACAGAGTTGGTTTTGTATTTTATGTGACATAGAAATGTGAACATTAAAGGTTTGAAGAAGTTAAAGATCCAACACTTGGATCTAAAATAAAAGTAGTGATTGATGTTTTGCTAAACAATGTTGTGTATCTATTAGTACGAGAACTAATAGAGGTCCTTAATATCAGTGTGGTTCAAACACACGGTATAACGCCAATAAAAGAATGAAAATGATTACTTTGTAATTGGAAGAATTTAAATATGTGTCTTAAAGTTGAATTGCGCAGAGTAAGTTTATAAAGATAATATAACTTTATAGTTATGGGCCATAAGCTCACATTTAAAAGAAAACAAGGTTACCAGAATCTAAATAAAGAAATGAAACATTTATGTATTTCTCTGGTTTGGTTTTGACAAAGTTTTGGAGAAAGTGGATTCAAAACAACCACTGTTTGGATTCACGAGGAATGTTTAAACACAAGATAACATTCTATGTAAGTCAATGTAACAGGAGCTTCACAGCACCCTCCTTTTTGCTCCAAGAGCGAGAAATGTTTGGTTTGGGTTTTTGTTTTTTTAGCTCCACAGACGGGAGCGTTTACATTAAACAAACTTTTAATGTTGAGAAGAATACTGAGTTAGAAATGTCAGTGACAGAAACAGTCTGCACTGAACTAATGTGTTAAATAAAGTTTATGATACTTAATTATGAAAACTGTTGGACCTTCTGACAGGTCTGTTGATATGAATAAAGTCCACATTTGAGTTTTATTGAATCTATGAAACATGATTTGGTAAACTAAACGATTGAATTAATGTGATTGAATATGGTTTTGGAAAAGAAAACCTTAAAGTTTAAGTAATTGAAAATTGAAAGATAGTTCAAAATAAATAATAATCATTATTTATTTTGGTACTTTATAATTAAGGTATAGTGTCATCTATACAATAAAGATTTAAACTGTAATGTAAATTGGTAATCTGGTTTTGGTGATTAAAACATATCTATGTTAAAACAGTTCAAACTGTTAAAACGATCTTAAAGGTTTTATTTGAAAAATTAAAGTTAATGAAAAATAAGTAAATAAAAGATAATTGTTAAACTAACAAGGTGAATGGTTAAAGTTTAAGAGCATATGCCAATGGCTCGCTGGGTTTTAATCACTGTTTGAAGTGATTTAAGATTTTTTTTGAGTACTGGGACTAACACAAGGTCCTTTTGAACAGACGTTAAGTTTTTGTTTTGGTTTTGGTTTTGATCAAACTTTAGGTCGTTGTAACCTAAAGAAAAAGAAAAAGAGGTTGAGATGTTACATTTTATTAAATGAACAGTAATAATAATTACTGATTAAAGAGAGACACGTTATTTTGATTTTACACTTGATGTTTAAAGTTTCTGTTTAACATTGAGTGAGGTGAATTCTTTATGTGGCATCTGAATGATAAATTAGTGGAAACATGAAAATAGTAATTGATAAAACGTTTTTATGTTACGTTTAAATTAATATGGGAAAAATACAAAAACAAACTGGTTTATTGTATTTAGCACCTGGTGATAAAACTGAGTTTTACAGAGACAGTATAGAACAAGTCTATACTGAACACAATCCTGAAGAAATTTTGTTTAAAGATAGAGCAGAATTTGGGAGGAAGTTTGTTGATTTTATGTTCGGTCTTTCATTTAAAAAAACGACAGTCACAAAGGTGATGGTGTTTTGGAGGAAAGCAGAGTGAACAGAGCAGAGGCTTTGTGGTGTGTTCAAGACATGCTGCTGTTACTGGTTTAACCCCAGAGAGAGAGAGGGGGTCTGAACCCAAGGGAGATTAAGAAATTTTGTTTTGAAGTAAGAGAAAAATGTGTTTTCTTTCTAAAGAAAGTAATTTAAGGTAAATTAAACAATATTTTGAGAATATTTTAATTTAAAAGAACATGTGAAATAAATTGTGAATTGAAGGTGAATGTTTAAAGGTTTGTGACAATAGATCATGAGAAACCAGTTCTGATCTATATAAATTATTTATGTTTGCATCAACTGAGTTAAAATTTATCAAATTGTGGAAGATACCAATTACAGTTACAGGTAAAGACCTACAACTAATGGTAACTAAAAATAAAACTGAACTAAACAAAGTTAAGTTTTAAATAGAACATCAACAAAAGTGTTGCTATTTGGAAAACATAAAGAAGATGAATAATTAGAAATGCTAATTAATGAAATAACAATTTAAGGTGGTAATTGAAAAAACATTCTGTTTTGATTTTATTTTTTTTTTTTTATTTTGTTTCATTTTTGTGGTATTTTGAGCCATGGTTGTGCCACGTCTCAAAAGGGGAGATGAAGGTTTAAACAAAACTGTGTTAAAGTGCTGAAGGGATGCTTGGTTAACCTAATGGTTAGCATGAGGCTGAAACAACAGTGTTTAATACAGTTAAAAGTTTAAATCAAATAATGAAATAAAGAAAGTTGACAGGACTTTTCTGGAGAAGCACTGTTTAGTCTGATTAAACCTTTTCAGATTAAAGTAGATTTCCAGCAGACCATATCTGTGGAAACAGGGTTTATCTGCTGTTTCAATTTTATGGTTTGATCATTTTAAGGGCTTTTATGGTTTCGTTGTGAAAACCTAGGAGACACTTTCTATGGGTCTATAATGTCAGAGCGTTCTGATTTGTTTGTGTGTTCTTTATTTGGATGGAAGCCAACTACAACAAGTATACCAGTTCAGAAAAGGAGTTTTGACAATTAATATAGCCACCACCAGTAAGAGCTAATATTAACATAGTTCTTTGAACTTATATTATCTTGGTTTACACCTGTGAAGGGAAGCACACCTGTGAGCAAGGCTAAGCCTGTAACGAGGTGGCCATTTTTGTGAAAATAAAACGTCTCTTAACTCTCAAACGCCTTCTCGGATCGAGTTGGACCCAAAAAGCGTTTGTGCACATTCATGACCTGAACACAAAGATATGTAAATAAAGGGTTATCTTTAGAAATGGCTCTCCAGCGCCCCCTACAAACTTATAATGGGACCCAAGAATTTAGTTTGTCATAGAGACATGAAATTTGGTACACACATCTCCTATGTCATGACGAGCATAAAAGCCAAAGACAACCACCCCCTATCTATAAATGTGTTGCCATAGCAACGTCCCAAATATGTGGAAAAGTCAATGGGAAGTGAAATTTTTAGTTTGTTGTAGGCAAATGAAACTTGGTACACATCCACCATGGGCTTATGAACAAAAAAGCCAAAGGGACCACACCTTATCACACACGGGAAGGCGGCCATTTTAAATTGAAGATGTGAACCGACTTAAAATACACCTCTTTTTAAAAGTACACAGAAAATAGCTGCTTCATTCCACAGACACCAAACTTGGGCAAAATAGGCTAAACACATGTGTATAAAATAGACAGGCGTTTTTCTTGTCGTTTTGCTCGAGTTATATATTTTTATTATAATTTGGTATATATTTTTTTATTATAATTTTTCTGAAAAATGATTTTCAATTTGACCCAGTAAACGTGCAACTAAAAGTCATTTTATTGGTCCCAGACTTCAGGCAAAAATTTATGTATTTGAAGTCCCGAAAAAAATATGAAAAATGACTCAGTGGCGACCCTAGAAAAGTCAAAATAATTGGTTCTATGGAAAATGAAAGTAAATTTTTCCAATGTAGAAATACAAAACTTGGTACATCCATAGGACACCTTAGGGCAAACAGAAAAGTTTATTACAGCCATACCGTAAACTCAACAGAAAATCTACTATGTTGGGTGGAATACATGACCACCTAAATCGTACACTTTGTGCTAAAGGGTTTTTATCTAAACAGCTCCAAATTTGCTTTAAAGCACGACATGCAATCCTCCGAATATATGTGTCCCAGCGTCTCAAGGAGGCGAGGGCCTTTATCGCCGCTTGCGGCTTTAATTTTATTATTATAATTGTTTATATTGTTTATAGTTACTGGGTGCTCATAGTTCTCTACAGGTCATGTCAAATCATGTCATGTCCTCCATGTTAGTCCAAGCATGGAGTAGACATAACTAGATAGACATGGGTTGCCATGGTACTTCTGCACCTGGAGCTGGGGCCTTGAGGGGAGTGTGTATGCAAGATACGCCTCCCACTGACAGCCCCCACTGAAGTGATATAAAATGTAATGTTTTGCTTACTCTTTAAAAGCAAAGCACACTATGTACCTTTTGTATATATCTGTGTACTTTGCTTCCCTTGCAAGGAATAAAACCTGGCCTTTCGCTTTTATAATATAATCTGTCTCCGTGTCTCTCTGGATAATATAAGGATATAGAATTCTTTTGGACATATAGAATTCTTATAACAAGCTACGACCAGTGTAAACGTGTACCTACAGCTACAACCAGTGTAAACGTGTACCTACAGCTACAACCAGTGTAAACGTGTACCTACAGCTACAACCAGTGTAAACGTACCTACAGCTACAACCAGTGTAAACGTATACCTATGATCAATCAGTCTCCATACGTTTTGGTGAAATAAGTATGTTTTGAGTTTGCTTTTGAAAACTTCAACAGAGTCAGCTCGCCGCACTTCCACCGGGAGCCCATTCCATAAAAATGGGGCTCTATAAGAAAAGGCTCTGTAGCAGACTTCTTCTTTACTCGAGGAAGTTGAAGGAGGCCAGCGTCCTGAGAGGCGAAAGTGCGAGCTGGAGTATACCGGGTGATGAGGTCAGATAGGTCAGAGGGCGCGCATCCACAAAGGATTTTATATGTTAACAGGAGAACTTTGAAATCTGCTCTAACATGAATAGGAAGCCAATGTAATGAAGCCAGGACCGGAGTAATGTAATCAAACTTCCCGGTCTTTGTTAAAAGTCTGGCGGCTGTATTTTGGACCATTTGTAGTCTGTGAGTACTTTTCCTCGGCAGTCCAGAGAATAACACATTGCAGTATTCCAGCCTGGATGTGACAAATGCATGAATGAGAATTTCAGCATCAGCTAAAGAGAGGCAGGAGCGAATTTTTGAGATATTCCTCAAGTGAAAAAAGCCCAGTTTAGTGACCTCACTAATGTGCTGCTGCAGTGATAGTGTGGAGTCAAAAATGACACCAAGGTTCCTCACAGTGTTGCCGTGCTCCAACACACAATTGTAGATCGAGACAGTAAGATTGTTGAACTTGTGCCGATGACTGGCAGGACCAATTAACAAGAGCTCTGTTTTATCCGAGTTCAAATGGAGGAAGTTTTGAGACATCCATGTTTTAATTGAAACGAGGCAGGCCTCTAGACGCTTGATGTCAGTAGTATTATTCGCTTATTGGTAGATACAGCTGTGTATCATCGGCATAACAGTGGAAGTTTACTCCATAACTTCTGATGATTTGTCCCAATGGTGTAACATATAGTGAAAAAAGTATGGGACCAAGCACAGACCCTTGTGGCACACGAATTTCACTGGTGCCGTGGAGGAGAAGGATTTATTAAAAGAGACAAAATGAGACCTATCACACAGATAGGATTCTAGCCAAGCAAGAGCAGAGCCAGAGATGCCAAACACATTCTTTAGTCTGTTGATTAGCACTGCATGATCAATCGTATCAAATGCAGCGCTGAGATCTAACAATAACAGTAGAGCCGATGAGTCCTCGTCAATCTGAAGGAGGAGATCGTTAGTCACTTTAACTAAAGCTGTTTCAGTGGAATAAGAGGCCTAAATGCAGACTGAAACGGCTCGAGGAGGTCATTTTCTGATAGATATAGAGTAAGTTGTTTTAACACAACTTTTTGAGGACTTTAGATAGAAAAGGTAAATTGGAGACAGGAGTAATTATTTAGGCATCCAGGATCCAGAGTAGGTTTTTGAGTAGGGTTTGACCACAGCCTGTTTGAAGAGGGAAGGAACGGAGCCAGTAGACAGGGACAAGTTTATAATGTTTAACATAATTTGCCCTACATAGGGCCAGAGTTCTTTAAGCTGTTTTGCTGGCAGGATATCCAGAAGGCACGTAGTTGCTTTACATGAAGAAACCACCTTTGTCAGCTCATCAAGGGATACAGGATCTAGGACTGAGAGACGAGAGGTCAGTGGATCCAAGTGAATGGGACCCGGAGCTGAGGAACACAAAACCAAAATATTATCCCTGAAATCTTCAATTTTATGTTTAAAGAAATCTAAAAAGTCTTGTGCACTAAAGGGAAAGGAGTCTTCAGTTGTTCTCGGTTGGATTAGTTTAGCAACTGTCCCAAATAGAAACCTGGGGTTATGCCGGTTTTCTCTGATTAGAGATGAGAAATAAGCCGTCTTTGCAGTGCTGAGGCGTGCTTATAGGTGTTTACACAAACACCACTTTTGATAATTTAGATTAGTTTTTGACTTGCACCATATGCGTTCAAAACTCCTGCAGGCCTGTTTTAAAGCCCGGGTTTCCTCGTTATACCATGGTGTAGGTCGTCTGGTTGGTCTGGGCTTTGTCCTGAGGGGTGCCACTGAGTCAGTGATGGCCGAGAGGGTTGCATGGACCTCCTTTGTGTAGGCTTCTATTGAGTTTCCAGGTGGAGTTAAATTAGAAGAACATCTGTCAGCCGTGTGGCAAACATTTCCATTGCAGCCGCGCTAAAATTCCGTGTAGACATTACGCATTTGTCGGAATTTGAGGGGAGTCTATCTCAAATTCCACCAGTGAGTGATCTGAAACAGCAGATGAAAGAGAGGAGACAAAGAGATGGGAAACATCTATTCCCGAGCCAAAACAAGATCCAGATAGTTTCCACTAATGTGTGTGGGCTCATGAACAAACTGGTTGAAAGACAGGGTTGTAAGCAGTGATTGAAATGCTCTGGCCAGAGGATCACACTCCTTATTTAGATGAATGTACCTGACGGACCAGACCAGGACCAGACGGGAGACCTGAACCAGGACCAGACCAGACAAGACCAGGGACCTGACGGGAGACCTGACCAGACCTGACGGGGGACCAGACCAGACAAGACCAGAACTGGACCAGGAGACCAGACCAGGACCAGACCAGGACCAGACCAGACCAGGACCTGACGGGCGACCAGACCAGACCAAGACCAGGACCAGACCAGAACCAGACCAGGACCAGACCAGACCAGGACCAGACCAGGACCAGACCTGACGGACCAGACCAGAGGCAGACCAGGACCAGACGACCAGACCAGGACGAGACCAGACCAGGACCAGACCAGGACCAGACCAGGACCAGACCAGACCAGGAGACCAGACCAGACAAGACCAGGACCAGACCAAGAACCTGACCAGACCAGACCAGCGACCAGGACCAGGACCAGACCAGGCGACCAGACCAGGACCTGACGGAGACCAGACCAGACCAGACCAGGACCAGACCAGGACCAGACCAGACCAGACCAGACCAGACCAGACCAGGACCTGACGGACCAGACCAGGAGACCTGACCAGGACCAGACCAGACCAGACCAGGACCAGACCAGACCAGGACCAGACCAGACCAGACCAGGACCAGGACCAGACCAGGACCAGACCAGACCAGGACCAGGACCAGACCAGACCAGGACCAGACCGACCTGGACCAGACCAGACCAGGACCAGACCAGGACCAGACCAGACCAGACCAGACCAGGACCAGACCAGACCAGGACCAGACCAGACCAGGACCAGGACCAGGACCTGACCAGACCAGACCAGACCAGGACCAGGACCAGACCACGGAGACCAGACCAGACCAGACCAGACCTGAGGACCAGACCAGACCAGGACCAGACCAGGACCAGACCAGACAAGACCAGGACTGACCAGAACCAGACCAGGACCAGACCAGGGCGACCAGACCAGACAAGACCAGAACCAGACCAGGACCAGACCAGGACCAGACCAGACCAGACCAGACCAGGACCTGACCAGACCTGACGACACCAGGACCAGACCAGACCAGACCAGGACCAGACCAGACCAGGAGACCAGACCAGACCAGACCAGACCAGACCAGACCAGGACCAGACCAGACCAGGACCAGACCAGACCAGACCAGGACCAGACCAGAACCAGACCAGGACCAGACCAGGGACCAGACCAGACAAGACCAGACCAGACCACAGGACCAGGACCAGACCAGACCAGACCAGGACCAGACCAGACCAGGACCAGACCAGGACCAGGACCAGACCAGGACCTGACAAGGACCAGACCAGACAAGACCACCTGGACCAGACCAGAACCAGACCAGGACCAGACCAGACCAGGACCAGACCAGGACCAGGACCAGACGACCAGACCAGGACCTGACCAGGACCAGACCAGGACCAGGGCGACCAGGGAGACCTGACCAGAACCAGACCAGGACCAGACCAGGACCAGACCAGACCAGGGACCAGACCAGACCCAGACCAGACCAGACCAGGACCAGGACCAGACCAGACCAGGACCTGATCGACCAGGACCAGACCAGGACCAGACCAGACCAGACCAGGACCAGACCAGGACCTGACGGACCAGACCAGACCAGGACCAGACCAGGACCTGACGGACCAGACCAGACAAGACCAGGACCAGACCAGAACCAGACCAGGGAGACCAGACCAGACCAGGACCAGACCTGACCAGGACCAGACCTGCAGGACCAGACCAGACAAGACCAGACCAGACCTGACGGACCAGACCAGAGACCAGGACCAGACCAGACCAGACCAGGACCAGACCAGGACCAGACCAGGACCAGACCAGACAAGAGACCAGGACCAGACCAGACCAGACGAGACCAGGACCAGACCAGACCACTGACAAGACCAGACCAGACCAGGACCAGACCAGACCAGCGACCAGGACCAGACCAGACCAGACCTGACGGACCAGACCAGGACACAGACCAGGACCAGACCAGGACCAGACCAGACCAGACCAGACCAGACCAGGACAGACCAGGACCAGACCACCAGACCAGGACCAGACCAGACCAGGACAGGACCAGAACCAGACCAGACCAGGACAAGACCAGAGACCAGACCAGGACCAGACCAGACCAGGACAAGACCAAGGAGACCAGACCAGGACCAGGACCAGACAAGACCAGGACCAGACCAGGACCAGGGCGACCTAGGACCAGGACCAGACCAAGACCAGACCAGACCAGACCAGGACCAGACCAGGACCAGACCAGGACCAGACCAGACCAGGACCAGACCAAACCAGACCAGACAAGACCAGGACCTGACCCAGGACTAGACCAGGACCAGACCAGGACCAGACCAGGACAAGACCAGACCAGACCAGACCAGGACCAGACCAGGACCAGACCAGAGACCAGGACCAGACCAGGACCAGACCAGGACCAGACCAGACCAGACCAGAACCAGACCAGGACCAGACCAGACCAGACCAGGACCAGACCCAGACCAGACCAGGACCAGACCAGAACCAGACCAGACCAGACCAGACAAGACCAGGACCAGACCAAGACCAGACCAGACCAGACCAGGACAAGACCAGGACCAGACCAGACCAGACCTGACCAGACCAGGACCAGACCAGACCAGACCAGACCAAGACCAGGACCAGGACCAGACCAGACCAGACAAAGACCAGGACCAGACCAGACCAGGACCAGACCAGACCAAGACCAAGACCAGACCAGGACCAGACCAGGACCAGACCAGACCAGACCAGACCAGACCAGGACCAGACCAAGACTAGACCAGGACCAGACCAGGACCAGACCAGAGACCAGGACCAGACCAGACCAGGACCAAGACCAGACCAAGACCAGGACCAGACTAGACCAGGACCAGACCAGGACCAGACCAGGACCAGACCAGACCAGGACCAGACCAGACCAGACCAGACCAGACCAGGACCAGACCAAGACCAGACCAGACTAGACCAGGACCTGACCAGGACCAGGACCAGACCAGGACCAGACCAGGACCAGACCAGGACCAGACCAAGACCAGGACCAGACCAGACCAGGACCAGACCAGGACCAGACCAGAGACCAGACCAGGACCAGACCAGGACCAGACCAGACCAGACCAAGACTAGGACCAGACCAGACCAGGACCAGACCAGGACTAGACCAGACCAGGACCAGACCAGGACCAGACCAGGACCAGACCAGACCAGACCAAGACTAGACCAGACCAGACCAGGACCAGACCAGGACCAGACCAGACCAAGACCAGACCAGGACCAGACCAGGACTAGACCAGGACCAGACCAGGACCAGACCAAGACTAGACCAAGACTAGACCAGGACTAGACCAAGACTAGACCAGGACTAGACCAGGACCTGACCAGGACCAGACCAAGACCAGACCAAGACCAGACCAGGACCAGACCAAGACTAGACCAGGACCAGACCAGGACCAGACCAGGACCAGACCAAGACTAGACCAAGACTAGACCAAGACTAGACCAGGACCAGACCAGGACCAGACCAAGACCAGACCAGGACCAGACCAGGACTAGACCAGGACCAGACCAGGACCAGACCAAGACTAGACCAAGACTAGACCAGGACTAGACCAAGACTAGACCAGGACTAGACCAGGACCTGACCAGGACCAGACCAAGACCAGACCAAGACCAGACCAGGACTAGACCAAGACTAGACCAGGACCAGACCAGGACCAGACCAAGACTAGACCAAGACTAGACCAAGACTAGACCAGGACCAGACCAGGACCAGACCAAGACCAGACCAGGACCAGACCAGGACTAGACCAGGACTAGACCAAGACTAGACCAGGACCAGACCAGGACCAGACCAAGACCAGACCAGGACCAGACCAAGACTAGACCAAGACTAGACCAGGACCAGACCAGGACCAGACCAGGACTAGACCAGGACCAGACCAGGACCAGACCAGGACCAGACCAAGACTAGACCAAGACTAGACCAGGACCAGACCAGGACCAGACCAAGACCAGACCAGGACCAGACCAAGACTAGACCAAGACTAGACCAAGACTAGACCAGGACCAGACCAGGACCAGACCAGGACTAGACCAGGACCAGACCAGGACCAGACCAGGACCAGACCAGGACTAGACCAGGACTAGACCAAGACTAGACCAGGACCAGACCAGGACCAGACCAAGACCAGACCAGGACCAGACCAGGACCAGACCAGGACCAGACCAGGACCAGACCAAGACTAGACCAAGACTAGACCAGGACTAGACCAAGACTAGACCAGGACTAGACCAAGACTAGACCAGGACTAGACCAAGACTAGACCAGGACCAGACCAGGACCAGACCAAGACCAGACCAGGACCAGACCAGGACTAGACCAAGACTAGACCAAGACTAGACCAGGACTAGACCAAGACTAGACCAAGACCAGACCAGGACCAGACCAAGACTAGACCAGGACCAGACCAGGACCAGACCAAGACTAGACCAGGACCAGACCAGGACCAGACCAAGACCAGACCAGGACCAGACCAGGACTAGACCAAGACTAGACCAGGACCAGACCAGGACCAGACCAAGACTAGACCAAGACTAGACCAAGACTAGACCAGGACCAGACCAGGACCAGACCAAGACCAGACCAGGACCAGACCAGGACTAGACCAGGACCAGACCAGGACCAGACCAGGACCAGACCAAGACTAGACCAAGACTAGACCAGGACCAGACCAAGACCAGACCAGGACCAGACCAGGACTAGACCAGGACCAGACCAGGACCAGACCAAGACTAGACCAGGACTAGACCAAGACTAGACCAGGACCAGACCAGGACCAGACCAAGACCAGACCAGGACCAGACCAGGACTAGACCAGGACTAGACCAAGACTAGACCAGGACTAGACCAAGACTAGACCAGGACCAGACCAGGACCAGACCAAGACCAGACCAGGACCAGACCAGGACTAGACCAAGACTAGACCAAGACTAGACCAGGACCAGACCAGGACTAGACCAAGACTAGACCAGGACTAGACCAAGACTAGACCAAGACTAGACCAGGAACAGGACCAGGACTAGACCAGGACTAGACCAAGACCAGGAACAGGACCAGGACTAGACCAGGACTAGACCAAGACCAGGAACAGGACCAAGACTAGACCAGGACTAGACCAGGACTAGACCAGGACTAGACCAGGACTAGACCAAGACCAGGAACAGGACCAGGACTAGACCAGGACTAGACCAAGAACAGGACCAGGACTAGACCAGGACTAGACCAGGACTAGACCAGGACTAGACCAAGACCAGGAACAGGACCAGGACTAGACCAGGACTAGACCAGGACTAGACCAAGACCAGGAACAGGACCAAGACTAGACCAGGACTAGACCAAGACCAGGAACAGGACCAGGACTAGACCAGGAACAGGACCAAGACTAGACCAGGACCAGGACTAGACCAGGACTAGACCAGGACTAGACCAAGACTAGACCAAGACCAGGAACAGGACCAGGACTAGACCAGGACTAGACTGGGACCAGGTTCAGGACCAGGAGCACACTGGTTATTTTATTTGTTTCTAAATAATTTGATAAAACACCGCCCTCTTGTGTTTTTCTCTTGTCTCTACATTTAAAATTAAAATATTAAATAAACAATTTGTCTCATGTTTGTTAATTGAAAAAATCTCATTGATTAGAAGGATTTGAACAGGTTTTAGCTGGATTTGAACAGGTTTTAGCTGGATTTGAACAAGTTTTAAATGGATTTGAACAGGTTTAAGTTTTTTTTATTGTAACAGTGCATGTTACTGAACACAGCCTCATGAATGTAAACATGTCAGATTGTAGCCTTAGGCTAAGTTCCATCTGTTGTCCCAACACACACAAGTGTCTTGCCCAAGGACACAACGACAGTATGAACTGTGGGGAGAGCGGGAATCAAACCGCCAACCTTCTGGTTATAGGACGATACCACTCTACCACTGATCCACTGAAAAGGTTTTAGTTGGATTAAAACAGGTTTTAGTTGGATTAGAACAGGTTTTAGTTGGATTAGAACAGGTTTTAGTTGGATTAGAACAGGTTTTAGTTGGATTAGAAGACAGTTAGTTAGTTGGATTAGAACAGGTTTTAGTTGGATTAAAACAGGTTTTAGTTGGATTAGAAGAAGTTTTAGTTGGATTAAAACAGGTTTTAGTTGGATTAGAAGAAGTTTTAGTTGGATTAGAACAGGTTTTAGTTGGATTAGAAGAAGTTTTAGTTGGATTAGAACAGGTTTTAGTTGGATTAGAACAGGTTTTAGTTGGATTAAAACAGGTTTTAGTTGGATTAGAACAGGTTTTAGTTGGATTAGAAGAAGTTTTAGTTGGATTTAAACAGGTTTTGGTTGGGTTAGAACAGGTTTTAGTTGGGTTAGAACAGGTTTTAGTTGGATTATAACAGGTTTTAGTTGGATTAGAAGAAGTTTTAGTTGGATTAGAACAGGTTTTAGTTGGATTAGAACAGGTTTTAGTTGGGTTAGAACAGGTTTTAGTTGGGTTAGAACAGGTTTTAGTTGGATTAGAACAGGTTTTAGTTGGATTAGAACAGGTTTTAGTTGGATTAGAAGAAGTTTTAGTTGGATTAGAACAGGTTTTAGTTGGATTAGAACAGGTTTTAGTTGGGTTAGAACAGGTTTTAGTTGGATTAGAACAGGTTTTAGTTGGGTTAGAACAGGTTTTAGTTGGGTTAGAACAGGTTTTAGTTGGATTAGAACAGGTTTTAGTTGGATTAGAACAGGTTTTAGTTGGATTAGAACAGGTTTTAGTTGGATTTGAACAGGTTTTAGTTGGATTAGAACAGGTTTTAGTTGGATTAGAACAGGTTTTAGTTGGATTAGAACAGGTTTTAGTTGGGTTAGAACAGGTCAAAGCTATGCTCTTGGCCTACAAATCTGGTTCTGCACCCCATACCTCCACTCACTTATACAGACCGTTCCTACCAGATCCCTGCGCTCTGCAAATGAACAACGCCTGGTGGTACCGTCCCCAAAAGGTAAAAATCCCTCTCACGCACCTTCTCTGGCTCTGTTCCACATTGGTGGAATGATCTACTGCTGCTACAAGATCAGCAGACTCTGTAGCCATCTTTAAAAACACCTGAAAGCACATCTCTTCCACAACACCTGACTGACAAACACTGAGCCCTACTTCCTTTCTATCGATTCCTTTCAAAAAAAAAAAAAAAAAAATAATTTTTCTTATCCTTAGCATCGTATACTGCGCTGGGTTTAAACTGACTAGTTTTTGTGCACTTATGCTTTTTGTACCTTGTGTTGTTAAAGTTGCTTCCATTGTCATCCTCACTTGTAAGTCGCTTTGGATAAAAGCGTCTGCTAAATGACTAAATGTAAATGTAAATGTAGTTGGGTTAGAACAGGTTTTAGTAGTTTAAGAACAGGATTTAAAACAGGTTTGGGTTGAAACAGGTTTGGTTGGGTTAGAACAGGTTTTAGTTGGATTAGAACAGGTTTTAGTTGGATTAGAACAGGTTTTAGTTGGATTAGAACAGGTTTTAGTTGGATTAGAACAGGTTTTAGTTGGATTAGAACAGGTTTTAGTTGGATTAGAACAGGTTTTAGTTGGATTAGAACAGGTTTTAGTTGGATTAGAACAGGTTTTAGTTGGATTAGAACAGGTTTTAGTTGGATTAGAACAGGTTTTAGTTGGATTAGAACAGGTTTTAGTTGGATTAGAACAGGTTTTAGTTGGATTAGAAGAAGTTTTAGTTGGATTTAAACAGGTTTTGGTTGGGTTAGAACAGGTTTTAGTTGGATTAGAACAGGTTTTAGTTGGATTAGAACAGGTTTTAGTTGGATTAGAACAGGTTTTAGTTGGATTAGAAGAAGTTTTAGTTGGATTAGAACAGGTTTTAGTTGGATTAGAACAGGTTTTAGTTGGGTTAGAACAGGTTTTAGTTGGATTAGAACAGGTTTTAGTTGGATTAGAACAGAAGTTTTAGTTGGATTAGAACAGGTTTTGGTTGGGTTAGAACAGGTTTTAGTTGGGTTAGAACAGGTTTTAGTTGGATTTAAACAGGTTTTAGTTGGATTAGAACAGGTTTTAGTTGGATTAGAACAGGTTTTAGTTGGATTAGAACAGGTAATGCCGCCACCATACAGCGATATACCTCCGTCCACCAGAGGGCAGGCTCCAAAAGCAGAAATATAAGGAGAAACCCAATGGCGACTTTACAAGAGTAAAAGCCATGTTTACAGCCTGGTACAAAAGAGGAGGGGGTGTTTGATGCTATCTAAAAACTATTGTTTTACTCTGGAGTAAAAGCCGAAAAGCCCGGATGTAACTGCCATTTTATTGCCCGGTAATAACGACAATATCGGTGAATAAGGGACCAATGGGCGGAAGATGTCCATATAGTCAGCGGTAGGTTTAACCTGTTATTTTCAGACTGCAGTTGCACCTCTCTCTGTCCACCGGCAGGGGGGGCAGCTGCGCTGCGGGGCTCAGGTGAGAACCGGAAGTGCGTCTGCGTCAGGTCTGAAGGGAACCTGTTTGTGAAGCGGCGCTGGACCATGGCTGTTCCTGGAGAAAAGTCCAGGTAAAACCCGCCTAACCGAACCGGCCCCGCCGCGGGCCCGGGTCACGTGCTTTTCAGAGAGTTCCCGCGGATTTTTTAGCGCAGTTTGCGCCGAGTTTATCTCCGTTTAACACACTTTTGCGCTGTTTTCACACAGTCCTCCTTTTTCTTTGCGCGTATCCTTTGGCACTTTTACTTTTAACTTTAACTGTTTTGTTTTTACTTCATTAAAAACTGTTTTTAATTCAAAGACCTGCTTAGTCCTGGTCTAGTCCTCGTTTTGGTCTGAAGTCTAAAGTTCAGCCCGTGATTGGTTTATGGGGTCACGTGACTTACTTCAGTATAGACTTATAAAGACTGAGTCCCGGTCTTAATGGATTTCAGGTCCAGGGTCTGGCTTAGACCTGGTTCAGGCCTGTGTTCTGGTTTGTCACGTGACTCAGATGTGTTCTGATTGGCTGTCTGGGTGTGTCCTTTGATTGACAACTGTGTTATTTTGTGGTTTCTCTGAGAGGGATTTGGATCAGAGCTGTCCTCTGAGCTGAGAGCAGGGCCCTGGTTTAGTACAGACCAGTCTGTGGGTGTGGCCTGAACCTCACCTTGGCCTCCCCTGTGCAGGTAAACACAGGATAATAGTTTGTAATTACACAGCACCTTTTATTGTTCACTTAAACTGAGCTGTACTTGGAGCAGGGCATGATGGGAGCTGTAGTCTTGGTCAAAGCAGGGCAGCTGTGACACAGCTGGTCAGGCGCTTAGAAAAGGCTCAGTTTTCAGATGTTTCAGACAAATGTATCACGAACATAGATTGTAAATAAAATGGTCCCTATTCACCGGTATTGTCGTTATGACCGGGCAATAAAATGGCAGTTACATCCGGGCTTTTCGGCTTTTACTCCAGAGTAACAAGTCCAGAGTAAAACAATAGTTTTCAGATAGTATATCTGTGTTACAAGTAGGGCTGAAACGATTCCTCGAGTAACTAACTCGAGTAACTCGATTACAAAAAATATTCGAGGCAAATTCCTCTGCCTCGAAGCTTCTTTTAATTTATTTTTAAGCTCACGTTAGTTTGTTTCGCAATGATTTTTTATGTGACACAGTGCGTTTACGTCACCCACAAAGCGGAAGGAGACGGAAGGAGTTAGCAGTGTTTTGATTTGAGGATGCACTGCACGTGCGAGCTGCAAAATGGAAGGGATTGAAAACAATAGCGATGAGCAAAGAAACAAACAGGAGAAAACAACTGTCCAAGGTTTGGGTTTCATACTAAAACGTAAAGAGAACATTGTGGCGTATGTGTCCATTGCAAGATCGAGCTAGCATACCACAACAGCACGAGGTCCATGCTGCAGCAGCAACAGAAAACATCCACTCTACTCAGAGACCGGAGGACCGTCACCCTGACAAGGTAAATTCAATGCAGCATTAAATAAATGTGATTGCTCGTCAAGATGAAGGCTGTTAAATCAAGTATGTTAACTATGTAATGGACAACCCACGACGGGCAGTACAATTATGTGAAAAGAAACCACACGCGGATGCGGAGGGGTTACACCAACAGATTATTTAAAAGCAGTTTATACCACGGCTACCAAAGGACTTAATTTACTGCAAAAAAAGTTGTGATTGGCTTTTACAATGAAATATACTAGATTATTTATAATGTGAAAACATGCATGTTGGTTATATCATTTACAGTTTTTAAATATTCATTTAAATTTATTTTACACACTCCAAGCATTATTCCATGATTGTATATCGAACATTACATCTTGTTAGTTATCGCATCACATTTTTCTTCAATATTGAGCAGCCATAATACAAATTAATCTAGTTTTAAGTAAGTTAAGTATTTAGTTTGATTGCCATGAATAGGATTTATAAATGCACAGCCATGAACTTGCTGTATAATAATGATACTATAGCTTACTTAGTAATAAATATCAAATAAATATTTTTTGACTTCTTATTTAGTAAATCATCACAGCTTCGTATGAACAGATGTGCGGACAGCTACTTCATGTTCCACTGAGCAGCTGAGTTTTCAGAGAGCATTCCAAGAAGAAGACTTATGTTCAGAACGTTTAACTTTTAGTTCTGAAAGTTAAGTTGCATGACTTAAAGGCAGTGTTTTGAAAGTAATTAATTAGGCCCGAGCCGGTGATGACCGGGAGGGCCTATTGTTTTTGCTCGATTTTTTTTTTTTTTTTTTTTTTTTTATCTTTATTCTGACCAAATGATCCTAAATTTGACCCAGTGAACATGCACTAAAAGTCATTTTTATTGGTCCCAGACTTCAAGCTCGGCGAAAATTTATGTATTTGAAGTCAAAAAAAATACAAAAATGACTCAGTGGCACCTACAAAATCAAAATACATTGGGCCTATGGAGTGAAAGTAACAAAAAAGGAAACGTAGTTCTTTTTAAGAGACCTAGAGTCTTTTCTCTTGCATATTTAATATTGCACTTTAAGTAAAAATACTAGGGCTGGGCAAGTTAACGCGTTTTTATCGCGTTAACGCATTAATGAATTAACGCCGACAATTATTTTATCGGCGTTAACGCCGGGCCGATTAGTATGGTGAAAGACGAATGACTGCACGTATGAGCCGCCCTCATCCAGTGCTTTAAGTGTGCCGGTACGCACCTGTACTCAGTACCGCCACTTCTCCGTGCGCCCAGAACGTGCTTTTAGCGTACTGGTACGCTCATTTCGACATCTGTTTTAATAGAGGTTTTAAACCTTTGCCTGCTCTGCCGCTTTCCAGAGCGCCCTTCACAATGCACGCTTCCTAATTCGTCCCACCAAGAGCAGAGACTACATTACCCATACACCCTTGAGTTTTACAAGTGAAAGGGAGAGGGTGTGTGAAACGCGCGGGAACTGCATTCACATGCTCTGACTGTAATGAAAACACAAGAGAGACATTTATATTGTTTATATTGTTATAATGTTATGATTGAAGCTCTGGACATAACTTGTTTTTCTATAACAAACTAAACAAAATATTAATGCCCTGGCAGTGGAAATATATTTGGTTTTAATATTTAATTTGATTACATTAATGTTTAAGTTCAGATTTACAAGAAATGTTTTAACTGCTGTAAAAAGCACATTATTTGTTTAAAGTGTTGTTTAAAGTGCAAACCAAATGTTATTGCACTTTTGTTCATATAGCAGTTCTTTTAAAATGTATGCAGTACACTAATTTTGAATTCATTATTAAATTTTGTGTATAATGCGATTAATCGCGATTAATCACAGAACATTGTGCGATTAATCGCGATTAAACATTTTAATCGTTGCCCAGCCCTAATTTAAATATTGATGATTACAAGCTTGGGGGAAAACACAATTAATTGCAATTAATTACAGAAAATGTGCAATTAATTAGTTAATTTTTTTAAATCGATTCCCAGCCCTAAAAAATACATTTTATCCGATTACTCGATTAATCGATTAAATTTTCGGTAGAATACTCGATTACCAAAATATTCGATTACTACAGCCCTAGTTACAATGTTATTAGGCCCGAGCCGGTGATGACCGGGAGGGCCTATTGTTTTTGCTCGGATTTTTTATTTTATTTTTTTTATTTTTTTTTTTATTTTTCTTTTCCACCTATGATCCTAAATTTGACCCAGTGAACATGAACGAAAAGTCATTTTTATTGGTCCCAGCCTTCAAGCCCGAAAAATTGATGTATTTGAAGTCAAAAAAAATACGAAAAATGACTCAGTGGCGACCCCTAGAAAAGTCAAAATACATTGGGCCTATGGAAAGTGAAAGTAACTTTTTTCCAACGTAGAAAAATTAAACTTGGTATATCCATAGGACACCTCAGGGCAAACAGAAAAGTCAATGACAGTCACACCCTAAACTCAACAGGAAGTCCGCCATGTGGGGTGAAACGCTGCCACTAAAATCGCACTTCTTGCGCAGAAAGATGCAAATCATTGTGTTTTAATTTAAATGGCCCCAAATTTGGTGAGTATCATCTAGACACGTGTGCCAACCAAAGTTGTAACTTTGTTGTTGATATCTTATCGGGTATGGGTGTGGCAAGCCTGTAACGAGGTGAAAATAAAACGTCTCTTAACTCTCAAACGCCTTCTCGGATCGAGTTGGACCCAAAAAGGCGTTTGTGCACATTCATGACCTGAACAACAAAAATATGTAAATAAAAGGGTTATCTTTAGAAATGGCTCTCCAGCGCCCCCTACAAACTTATAATGGGACCCAAGAATTTAGTTTGTCATAGAGACATGAAATTTGGTACACACATCTCTTATGTCATGACGAGCATAAAAGCCAATGACAACCACCCCCTATCTATAAATGTGTTGCCATAGCAACGTTCCAAATATTTGGAAAAAGTCAATGGGAAGTGAAAATTTTAGTTTGTCGTAGGCAAATGAAACTTGGTACACACATCCAGTATGGGCTTATGAACAAAAAGCCAAAGGGGACCACACCTTATCACACACGGGAAGGCGGCCATTTTAAATTGAAGATGTGAACCGACTTAGAATACAACCTCTCTTTTAAAAAACAACAGAAAATAGCTGCTTCATTCCACAGACACCAAACTTGGGCAAAATGAGCTAAACACATGTGTGTAAAATAGACAGGCGTTTTTCTTGTCGTTTTTGCTCGAGGTATATTTTTTTTTATTATAATTTGGTATATTTTTTTATTATAATTTTTCTGAAAATGATTTTCAATTTGACCCAGTAAACGCAACTAAAAGTCATTTTTATTGGTCCCAGACTTCAAGCCCGGCAAAATGTATGTATTTGAAGTCCCTGAAAAAAATAGAAAATGACTCAGTGGCTAGAAAAGTCAAAATAATTGGTTCTATGGAAAATGAAAGTAAATTTTTCCAATGTAGAAATACAAAACTTGGTACATCCATAGGACACCTTAGGGCAAACAGAAAAGTTTATTACAGCCATACCGTAAACTCAACAGAAAATCTATGTTGGGTGGAATACATGACCACCTAAATCGTACACTTTGTGCTAAAGGGTTTTCATCTAAACAGCTCCAAATTTGCTTTAAAGCACGACATGCAATCCTCCGAATATATGTGTCCCCGCGGTCTCAAGGGAGGCGAGGGCCTTTATCGCCGCTTGCGGCTTTAATGTTTTCTTTCTATTTTCAGCTTTGTTTATGTGAGAGTTCTGTAATTGTTGTTGAATAGTTAGACTAAATACATTTTTTAGTAAATAAATGTTCTTAAAAGGTCCAAAATTACAAGGTTGTTGTTTATTTCTGGAAGGTGCAGTCACAGGTAGCAGGTGCCCTTTACCTGACTCTTTTGTGTGGCACAGAGCTAATGATGCCAATAGAGCTGCACGGTTATGACCAAAATGATAATCACTTACATAACTCACATTATTTTGATCAATATTAAGATCACAAGTAATTATCACGATTATTTGTTGTTATTTTAACCAAAACAAATTTTATTGTCACCAATGATTGTAAAAATATGGATGTCTTGCGCCCATTGCTCTCCTATTCACTGATATTTCAGTTAGCATAAACAGACATATTAATCAAACATTGACCCCGAGATGATACTGAGATCCGCCTAAGTACCGCAAGTCTCTGGATGTTGTGGGGCTGTCTTGGCTGACATGGGAATCTAAGCATCTCTGCTGAGACTGTTACGTCCGCGACCCGGCCCTGGATAAGCGGGAGAAAAGGGATGGCAATGGATGAATGAATGGATGAATTTCCAAGTATATCCGACAATTCTTTAGGATAATACGAGGATGTCTGTACGTCAGTTGAAACTGTAGAAGGTGGTGATGCAACAGGACAACAACCAAAACACCGGTACAAGTTCACAACAGGCTTTAGAAACACAAAACCATCATTTGGAGTGGCCAAGTCGGAGCCCAGAGCTCAACCCAACATAGATGCTATGGATTGACTTGAAGAGGGCCTTAACCATGAGACGTCCAAAGAATATGACGGAGCTAAAGCCATTCTGCAGGAAGAATAAAATTCCTCCGAGCTACAGGAAGTGCCTGGTTGAGGTTATTGCTGCTAATGGGGTGTCAACCAGTTATTAATTCTAAGGGTTCACTTTTTCCATTTTGAATGTTGAATGAGTGAGTTCAATAAAGACATGAAAGAGCAGATTTGTTTTGTATAATTATTTTTAGACATACACACGTGGACAAAAATGTTGGCACCCTTCGGCCAATGAAAGAAAAACTCACAATGGTCACAGAAAAAACTTTATTCTGACAAAAGTAATAATAAATAAAAATTCTATAAATGTTAACCAATGAAAGTCAGACATTGCTTTTCAACCATGCTTCAACAGAATTATTTAAAAAAATAAACTCATGGAACAGGCCTGGACAAAATTGTTGGTACCCCTAGAAAAGACTGTAAATAATGTGACCAAATGGACATGTTAATTCAAGGTGTGTGCACTAATTAGCTTCACAGGTGTGTACAATCTTGTAATCAGTCAGTGGGCCTATTTATAGGGCTTCAGGTAGTCACTGTGTTGTCTGGTGACATGGTGTGTACCACACTCAACATGGACCAGAGGAAGAGAAGGAAAGAGTTGTCGCAGGAGAATAGAAAGAAAATTATAGACAAGCATGATAAAGGTAAAGGCTATAAGACCATCTCCAAGCAGCTAGATGTTCCTGTGACTACAGTTGCACATATTATACAGAAATTTAAGATCCATGGGACTGTAGCCAACCTCCTGGACGTGGCGCAGGAGGAAAATTTATGACAAATCAAAGAGACGGATAATCCGAATGGTAACAAAAGAGCCCAGAAAGACTTCTAAAGAGATCCAAGGTGAACTCCATGCTCAAGGAACATCAGTGTCAGATCGCACCATCCGTCGTTGTTTGAGCCAAAGTGGACTACATGGGAGACGACCAAGGAGGACACCATTGTTGAAAACAAATCATAAAAAAGCTAGACTGGAATATGCCAAACTACATGTTGACAAGCCACAAAGCTTCTGGGAGAATGTCCTATGGACAGATGAGACAAAAATGGAACTTTTTGCCAAGGCACATCAGCTCTATGTTCACAGACGGAAAAATGAAGCATATCAAGAAAAGAACACTGTCCCTACTGTCAAACATGGAGGAGGCTCTGTTATGTTCTGGGGCTGCTTTGCTGCATCTGGCACAGGGTGTCTTGAATCTGTGCAGGGTACAATGAAATCTGAAGACTACCGTGCCCGAGCGCGTTTGACCACCAAAGCGCGGTTCGTTTGACTAGTGTGAGTGCTCCGAACCGTGCTCCGAACCGTGCCCTGCTAAT